>JANTCA010074864.1:5005-15143 GCA_024741275.1 Chironex yamaguchii
CTGGATTACTTAACTATCTATCAGGTAAAAAGGGCAGCTGTTCCTACTTTCTTTGCATTGACTGTTCGTGGCATATAACTGCATTTTCTCGACACATATTCTGCTAATGTAACGGAAAGGCCAATCTTCAATGTGTCTGCTGAATTGCCTAATTTATCTATGAGGTAAAAGAGGCAGGTGTTTGTACTCTCTTTGCATTGACTGTTCGTGGCCAATAACTGTATTTTCTCTACACTCGTTCTGGTAATATAATGAAAAGGCCAATTTCCAATGTAATCAAGGGGACTTTTGGATTTGAAACTTGGTTGTGTGATTTGCGTCGCACTTCTCAGTAAGAGTGAGGAAATTGAGAGCTTCTCAACATAGTTTGACAAGTTGAGTACTGGCTTTAGATCTTATAACGAGAGGAAAACTGAACTGACATTAATAGAACAACGATGAAATAATCAATGAATTTAACATGGGGTGTTAGCGCCAAAATTCTTTCTGACAAAGAAGAGAGAACAACGTTTCCAGATTAAACTAAAATAGTTCTGACTTTCGAAGAAAGTCTTTGGTAGGTTCTCTCCACTCTTCCATATAAAATCCAAACAATTAAGTAGTACGCCAAGCTCATCGTAATAATTCCTGTCGTACGTTTGTCATGTCAAATCTGTCAAAAGCTGTACTGAGTGATTAGTGGCTGCTGTGCGGATGACGTAATATGATTAATAAATATCATATACTAGGACTCAGGATTTTAATGTTTGGTGAGTTTGGTAGCAGAGTTTGATGGAAAAGAGTGGGAAAATAAAAAGGTTGCTTTTGTGTGGATTTGCTTACTTTTATTTCCAAAGCACGTGACAAGACAGGATATTGAACTACAAGACCACGTTTGTCCAAAATTAACACTAAAGTATTCCTATGGGCTTTTTCACCCTGAGTCTTTAGGTGCTCCTTTCGCTGTTAAGGATCATCACAGCGGAATGTTTCTACAGTAGATTTAACATTTAATCTACTTTCAATTGCTCCTCGGGCCCCGGTGTTTTCTTGGGCTAACTTACCGCTGTTGCTTATTCGTCGTGTACTGTAACAACTTGTTGCCCTATTTTGTTCTTATTCATATACATTCACATACATTCGGACTCATTCGTATGCACTGCTCCAGCAACGTGGATCTGAGATGGGCGTCACCCCACCTTTTTTGGTATACAATACAATCTTAAAATCGCCTTGAAAATTTATGACATTGGGCTAACGCCAAAGCTTTTTTCGTCTGACACTCTTGAGTGAGTATAGATATAGCTATAGTTTCCTTTCTAACAATTTACGCTCTGAGGTGTTAGACGGAAAAAAACTTTTAAGTATGTTTTTAGCGTAATGTCGCAAATTTTCAAGGCGATTTTCAAGTTTTGTACAACAGAAAGATTGTTCAAATACTATTTTATGACAAAATGCAAGCTAAATGTTAAATGAACATGAAATTAAACTGCTTGAAAAATGTTTTTTAAGTCATTTACTTTACCTCACCTCTGGAACTCTTTTATGACTAGCTACCATGCCCGTGCAACAACCTGGGCAGAATAATGCTTCGATACATTGTTAGAGAGGTTCTGGTAAAGATTTCAGACAATTTGGACACTTCCTTCCTTTGCATGGACCCTGCTGCATGTTATCACGATTAACAAATCAATTCTTTAAGCACCGTTTGTTATTACCTTGCCTTGTGCTCACCATTCATTTACTCCTACAGCGGTCTGTTATCTTAGACCCTTAACAATAAAAAGTAGTTTGATTGTGAAAATACCAGTTATTCACATCAGCTTTTGTCCCGTAACAAACAAGGATTCTCGGTCGACGTCGTTTGCGCATGTCTGAAGCTTTAAAGCCAAGAGATCAAAAAACAATCCAGTTGCCAAGCAGTGCAATGCCATTTAAGGCCCCACACTGGATTTGTTTGTGGTCGGTCAAAACCAAGAAGATTTTTGTACATATTGCCGCCTACGGTTCAAGGGGCAATAAGAGGCTTGACTACTCCTTGCTTTAAAATCGTCTTTCAAGATAGTACGGAACCAAGACGCAACAATCTGGATGAAATTATTTTATTCCCATGACATGCTTTTTTCACTTTGTGCTTTGAAGAACATAATGAGCATTTCCTAAAGTAATCGCTCCCTTAGAAGACTTAAGCTAGTGAAAGCTACTAGAGATAGATCACCTGCCGGCTGAAACATCGAATTTGACAGTATAATTTGCTTAAGCAGTTGGATAATTTTCTGTAATTGAAATGGCCCTCTTAAAGAAATTCATGTGATGAAAAGTGATGATGATTTGGTGTAACCGAGTTACGTAAACGAAATCCTGATGGGGTGCTCTTCGTCCAAAGCGGTAAGTTATATTCGTTCTAGTTTTACAATGTTGTTAAGACCACCAACGATTTTTTGCTTGGTTTAGGTAGGCCTTAATTTTGCAGGAAATGACCACTCGAGAAACGTTAGTGAGACTCTCAGCTTCAAGGTCGAAACTTTGACGAATGGTTCGTCATTTAAGTGCTTTTATTTGTTTGTTTTGGGAGGCGATCGCGTTTTATTGGCTCGGAATCAAATTTATCTAAGCAATTTCTCGTAGGTAATGATAGATAAAAAGTTTGGACTGCATAGTCTGTTAGGGTTGCCAGTATCTTTTAGCAGTGTCGCCAGTCTATTCTTAAACACTTCTCCAAAACGACGTTTGGTCCCGTTTCTGTACCCCAATGCAATTAAATCACAACAGTGTTAAAAAATTTTCGGATGTCGTCCTAAGGTTATTTTGGGGATACCCATTTAGACCTCTTATAATTTTTTGATTGTAAAAATTGTTTCTCTGGCTTGCAAACAACGCATGTTGTTATTTTGTGGTTATTAACCTGTCAATAAGACTCCCGGTACCTCTCTATTGAGGCTTCAAGTGTTTTCAAAGCCAAGTCAGTATTATAGTGCACGAGTTATATTAAACGTCTTATAATCCAACAAAACATTTGGCTTTAATACGTTTAACATGTTTTTAGGGTATGGGGATCCAGAAGGAATTAAAGTAGAGTTCCATTTTTTGTACGTAGCTAATATTTGTGCGAATTAAGGACTCATAAATACAGTTTATAATTCCGGCTTAGTTTTGGCCGGGAGTTAACTTTTAAAATAAAAGCAATATTTACCTTTTATCAGTTCTTTATGTTTTCTATACCTATGAACCTCTCACTTGGCCCGATTGTAACGGTTAAATTTTATTTGAATTTTGAATACGTGAAATCTACTTTATCATCTTCTAGTTCAACTCTTAGTTCCAATTCAATGCAAGTGCCCTATTTGACTCGTGTAGGCCTACTATCTCAAGTACTGATCAAGTTTAATGGATTATTACCGTTGTAGCAGTTACAAATAGGAAGCAACGAAAGTTATGACATTGCTAGTTTTCACCTCAGTGGAAGCCATGGATGATTGAAATTTATCATATAAGTTGTACATTTCTACTGATCTAAATATTCACCATATCCTTGGTTTCGAACAAGCATGGTACTCTGCTGGAACACCAAGTGCTTTCAAGGTTAAAATCCGTATTCAAAGAGGGATAAGAAAGGACCTTACTGGCCAGATTCAGTTTTGGGAAATCTTTAACGAACATGCAGTTTCATTGATTATTCAACAGGTGTTTCATTACTGAAAACATGAGAGTTGTGGGTGCTCTTGATGCAGTGGATACCTAAAAGAAATGATCCAGTCCCAAGCCCTTGTTAATTAAGAGGAAATTTACTAATTGATTAAATGGAAAAAGAAAACTTATTAAAAGGAAAAGAAGTGAACTTTAGTTAAAGAAACTTAAAATTATACTGGTTACTATTTCATTTGAAATTGTATTTAGAAATTTTGTAACTTTTGTAATAGGAGATACTATCATTGATAGACTTGCCAAAATGCAGTGCCATGGAGCTAGTATATGACTGATGAAATACAAGATTTGTAACTGAACCACCCTTTTGAAGGAGAGAGCAATTTATTTATATTAACTTATATTGCCTTCATCATGGAGAATGAGAGATAGATAGTAGCTAGGAAATATATAGAGAGAAAAGGATTACTGGGATTAAACCTGCATAGAGAGAACTAAGTAGAGAAAGAGGACAATAACAAGAGTGGTTATTTAAACATAAATTGAGGAATTATTATGACCATGGCATCAAACCCAGGTCTAACGACTGCTGAGCTAAATAGTTCAAAAGGAAAGGTCAAAAGACTATTAAAAAAATTGGGAAACTATGAAAATTCCATTTCTTGAAAAAGAGTCTATTTGGTTTAGTTTACACATAACCTGCTGATTGTGAATGTCAAGAAAGGAATTGAGCTGACTATGTAATGGTTAATGTAGTTGATGGAGTAGATGTGACTTATTATATATAATTTAAATCTTCTTTTTGAACAGTATGATTTTATAATTTAAGCTAAAAGTTATTTTTTGTCTTTAATTTAACTTTAATCTGCATGGGTAATTTAAAGTCCTGAATATGAGAAACCAATAAAGAAACATTTATTACTATACACCACAATTTTTATGCCAAATTAAGAAGCTTTTGGTACCAAGTGCTGTTGCAAGTGTAATATGAAAAGCTGTATAGTCTTCTGCTTGTATCCTGGTAATCAGGTTTATGACTAGTTATGAGATAGATGTTTGTATCACATGTTAGTAAGGTAGCCAAACAGGTTGTGATGGAGAGAATCTGCAGTTTCAGATTGATGTTGGAGTGATCTACTGGCCTTGCAAAAAATAGCACCTTTACTTTTATGAAACTAGGCTAGAGTTACAGCTACCCTTCATTTATCTTAGCTATGACACACATCCTCATAATAATGCGGCTTGGAGCAGTGTGAACATATTTGGCTCTAAGCAGTGGATTCCTTCTTATGCACCTTGGCAAGTGCTCATCCAATATGACCCTTTTTCCCATAGGAGGGACATGAATCATCAGTCGCAGTATGGTGTTTCGGCTCAATGGCTACTTCAGTGCTTTTGAGTTGATGAGCCTTAGTGCAGAACATTTATGGATTTATTAGTTTGGATAAACTGTATTATAGTGACATCTATTATATTTCCGTCTCCAGGAAGGTTAAGTGTACCCATAATGATTTGATAAGCTTCAAACTCTCCGTCCCTGTTCAACAGGAATCAAAGCATGTAACTGTCAAAAAATCTGTCTCTATCTTCCATCTCTTGGGAGGGAAACAAACCAGTGCCTGTGCTAAAATCAAGTTAATATCCTGTAACAAACTAGGTCCAGATTTAGATTTACTTAGCTCAGGAACTGATAAGACCTAAAGTTCTGAAAATGTCCTAAAACTTTGCTCCTGACATTAAGTTGTGTCAATTTGCATCAGCCTGGCCATGTTTATATGCCAAAATTTTTGCTAGTCAAGCCTTCAGCATAAGCTTGATACCATAATAGCCAATGACCTGTGTGCCATGAATTTAAAAAAGAAGATAAAAATATAAACTGATCTTCTTTTGTGCCAAAATTTGATAATCTTTGAAATGTACTACCGAGAGCAATCATTTTCTCCAACAAATTGCTATGTGTTGAGTAGACTTAGTGCATAGGAATTTCACTAGCATAAATTCTTTTCCTTACTTGTTTTTCAAGCTTGGTACGTGTTATTCAGCAAAGACATAAAATGTGTGCTTCTGAGTATTATTGGACATTTCACTTAGTTGGCTTCTCTAGTGTAGTGGACAAATTGTTTTCCTGTTCTCCTATCCTCTTTTCTCTCAAGGCGCTACTCTTTGTTTTCACACTGAAATGTTTGTGGGGCATCAGTAGCAATAGTGACATTTTATAAGAACATGTCTAAATCAAAGAATTTTCTGTTAGCATCTCTTGGAGCAACAAACAATAAATATACTGTCGTATAAAGAGTCCAGAAGGAAAATAATAACATTATATTGTAAGAAAATTCAGCATTTATTTACTGTAGTGACAAAAACATTAAGCATTCTTGTAGCATTCTTTCATCATCAGGCTGGTAGAAGGATGTCTTGAAACATAGCCCAGAAAACTCTTATAAATCAAGAATTCAATCAAGCTTGCCTGCCACAATGTTGACAGAAACCTGGATTTTAAAACATATGTATTAAGTTGTTTACATCTGCCAAAGCTAGACCATAATGGAGCTGATCCATTCAGATGCCTACCCTTCACAATAAAAGCTACTGGAGTTGCTAGAGATACTAGCCTAGTGAGATTTTTGCTTTTGTTTTTTTCCTAAATATAGAATCAGATATTGTTCCTCAATTTTTTTATTAGACTGAGCATTCAACATGATAATCTTCTATCAACTTTTATTGTATACAATAGAAGGCTATTGCTTGCATTTGTAGCATGCCTAGGTAAGTTATTCACTATATGCCAATGTAATATATTAACAGGGAAACAAAGGAAAACAACCAATCCATGCAATAGCAACTCTCAACTAAAAATCATCTGTACTAGGCCAACATCGTTTCCATTACACAAGGATCAATCTTCACATATTGACATAGGGATGACAATCTAGCCTTACTCAATAACCAATAGAGCCCTACCCAATAACCAATAGAGCCTTACTCAATAACCAATAAAGCGTTATCCAATAACCAATAGAGCCTTACCCAATAACAAATAGAGCCTTTCTGCACAACATTTTCCCCCTTTTAACTAGCTCTCTTTGCTATTTGTTAGGACTTTTCTCATTTGTACTATGTTGCATAGTTGGAATATGCACTGCTCTGTTTCCACTTCCACTTCCATTTTTTTAATTAAGATTAGACTGTTGTATTGTATTGTGAGTTTCTTGGGTGTGATTTAAAAATGGCTGCAAACAGAAGCAGAAATCAAAGTTCATCAAGCAAGTTGTCGTTAATCAAATCTCTGCTACAAAGGTTATTGACCCAGACTAGAGGAACTGGATTCATTAAACGAGTGGAAGTCAGGAGAATTAATATTGTGGATTTTATTTTGAAATTTCAGACAGCAACCTTAATTTTGGAGCACTGTTCAAAAATGGTTACAGGAGCTGATTCTGCCCTTTCTGGTATAACATGAACAGTAAGATATAATGATAACTGTTAAAGACATTTACATATTTAATAATGGTTGCAATACACAAATCCATAATGGTAGTTAATTTGAGTGTAGTTGATCACACTTTCAAAATTTCAACCTGGTAAATTTGATGGAAAAGACTGGTATTTCTGAAAAGTGAAATCTCATGCCATATTTTGAGTAGAGGGAGTACATTCAGTTGTAGATGGAACTGATGTTTTGCCAGATCTGTTAGTTATTGGAAATGGAATAACAGAAACTCAGGAGAGCTGTGACCAGGAGAGAGCTGAGTGGCACAAAAAGATAAGGCATTGAGTACTTTAACTCTGTCGTATGAAAATAGCCAGTTATCATATATTATGGGTGCCACTACAGCGCCAGCTCATTGGACACATTTGACTAAAAGATATGAACAGGCCACATGCAAAGATGGGTATTACTGGAGCAGAGTTATTGTGATTGTTGTTTGTCAAAAGGTGGCATTATTCGGGAACAGATTTTGCAAACATAAAGTTTTGGCATAGGAATTGGCTTTGATTGGACACACTATCAATGAAGCATGATAGTCTATGGAGCCTTTGTAAGTTTTCCTACTTTTTTTGAGAGCCTCGTTGACAGTCTAAGTATTCTTGGAGGCAATTTGACTTAACAATCTGTTGTTGATGTATCATTATTGTGGGAATGGTGTTTAATAGGGGCAGTTGGTTGTTCTGATAAAAGAAGTTCAGGAAAAGGGATTTTTTTGGCAAATATAGTCAGGAAATACTCTACAATAGAATATTTGGTTTGGCTGTGGAAAAAGTGGACATTTTCATTGTGATTGTCCAGACAACATTCAGAAATGGAATCAAAATTTTTGTGGACAATTGTGAAGTGATTGAGGTTGTTGGAGCCATAGAGGAAAATGAAGGGCAAGTAATTTCATGGTCAAATGGGTTCTTTGTTTTGTGGTTCATTGAGTAGATGAAATGATGCTTGATTTATTGATTCAGGAGCCTGTCAGCATATTGCTTAGAACATGTATTTCCAGATGTTTCAGTCATTTTGTACTTCATTCTCAGTATTTTTGGCAGACTGCAAGAAGGTTTTGGATTTGATGACTGCGATTTGTCCCTAGTATCTTTGCGTGATGTTTTGTTTATGCTGGACTTTGCACTGTCAATTTACTGTCAATAAAGTGCATAGCTGAAAAGGCGTATTCAGTCCTCTGCAAGAAGAGAGTTGAAGTTCACAATCAACAGGGGAATATGTTAGCTGCTGGAGAAATTAATTCGTAGAGGTTCCTGTTTGCTGTATGAATTAATTGGAAAATTGGTGGAACCAAGCAGGTTGTTGGAAATGTAATTATGTACATTAGTCATTTAGTGCACAAAGATATCTTTACCTGCAGAAAAACAATCTTTTTGTGGTCCAAAACTTGAAAGTCGCCTTGAAAATGACATTGCGCTAAAATCATACTTAAAAGCTGTTTTTCATCTGGCACTCTTCAGAGTATCAAACATTTTATTATATGACAAATTGTTCTTTGTTTGTTTGAAAACAGTTCATGTTACTTCCAGTTACCCAATTCATGTATCATTGCTGTGGTTGCAATAGATAACCTATTCAATTTTATGTACTTTCATGTTGTTCCTTTCAATTGCAATTGCTATTATTCCTCAGTTTTAGTATTAAATTGAGCTTTTGTAGCACTCCAAGGTGAGTTACCTACTGTATGCTCCTGGTTTTGATATTTCCAATAGTCCACTTCTCCTTCTCACAATAGGAGTGGTACTGCCTAAAGAGAACAATTCCATTTTTTTAAAAATCTTTTTTGTCAGTATGGGCTTATCTATTTCAGTGGATGTATTCAAAGTGCTGACTCCCTTGTTATACATAGTGGGTTGAGAGACACATTGACCCAACTCTGGAGTCAATTCCCCATGGCTGTCAATTCGTACCACATTTTCTTTCCAACTGTGGTACTTGTAAATGTCTGGAGGGAAAGCCCTTTGTTTGAAATCCATCATTTTGGATTTGTCTGTTCACATGTGTCATCACTCATGCTCTACATCTGCAACTGATTGAAGACCTCTCTCCACAACATTTACAGCACCATATGCAGCAAACAGTTACATGATTATGCTGTCAATGCATATTTACTGGATCTTTAATGTTGAGTGGGCTAGTTGTTGGGATGCAGGTTGGGAGTGGATAGTACAAAGTGTGAAACGGTGCCTTCACAAAGTCTCTGGTAATGCTAAACTGACATTTGATGAACTGCACACTATGTGAAACTGAGGCCATTGTTAACTCTTGACCAGTATGTATGTAACCTCTCATAAGGCTCCAAAGATGATGGCCTGCTCGCGGTGGAGCTGCCTCCCCCGGATGTCTCAAGCTCAAGCAAGGACAGAAGGAGGAGCAAATCATCGTCACTTCATTCCAGAAGAGTCCAAATCTGCCTAATTCCATGGATTGTTTTTCCCCAGAGGGGACAGCCCTCCCCAGTGTGGCTGTCCCTGCTGCTGCTGAGAGCTGGGGATGTTGAACACAACCCAGGAAGAGTCTAAGAATGCTCTAAGAATGTCCCTCGATATGGAATACAATGTACTATATGCCTCCAATGGGTCCACCTCAAATGCTCCAGCTTCAAGAAACTCGCAAAGAAAAACAACAACTTCTTCTGCTCCACCTGCAACCAGCCATTACCACCACCACCTGCTCCACCTCCACCCACTCCACCACACAACCTCCCAACCAACAACCCCAACCCCACTCTGGACTCCACCATTAACATTCTACAGATAAATATCAATGGAATTCACAACAACCATGCCCAACTTATCGATTTCCAACAACAATAGTCACGTGGCTATTCAGGAACCAAACTCACCAAATATGCCAAGACCCCAAAGATCCCAAACTTCACTCCCATCCGCCAAGACAGAAAATCCAATGATGGAGGCAGTGGTCTGCTCTACATCCATGAGTCCCTCACCTTCAATCCACTCAGTTTCCAACAGAATGACCCCCATGTGGAATCCCATGGCGCCACCATCCAACTCAACAATT
>JANTCA010074886.1:0-10788 GCA_024741275.1 Chironex yamaguchii
AACAGTAGAAATTAATTGTGTGATGTAGGAACGAAGGTATGGACAGCGTTTGAAGCATATAATTGATAGTTGGTCAATTGGACATGGTGAACCAGATGCCTTCATTTTCTTGATTATATTTGTGACTTGGTGGTATTTAGTAATAGTAGTAGTAGTAGTAGTAGTAGTAGTAGTAGTAGTAGTAGTAGTAGTGGTAGTGGTAGTAGTAGTAGTAGTGGTAGTAGTAGTAGTAGTAGTAGTAGTAGTAGTAGTAGTAGTAGTAGTGGTGGTGGTAGTGGTAGTAGTAGTAGTAGTGGTAGACGTAGTAGTAGTAATAGCAGTAGCAGTAGTAGTAGTAGTAGCAGCTGCAGTAGTAGTAGTAGAGTAGTAGTAGTGGCAGCAGTAGCAGTAATAGTAATGGTAATAATACTAATGATAATACGATTGATTGCACAACTTGAGTAAATGCTTAAAGATATGGAATGAAGGTG
The DNA here is from genome assembly GCA_024741275.1 of Chironex yamaguchii. NCBI lineage: Eukaryota > Metazoa > Cnidaria > Cubozoa > Chirodropida > Chirodropidae > Chironex > Chironex yamaguchii. The sequence continues at coordinate 471 of JANTCA010074886.1, forward strand.
GAAAGATGGCTAGTAGACGCATAAAAGTTTCGAAAAAGCAGTTACTCACCTGTAGGATTTTGCATCTCAAATACCTGTATATAAACTACTGCAACAAAGCAAAGGGACAGCTAGGAAACAGTCTAGTCAATAGAACATACAACTTGTCTGTGGTTGACCTGAACCAGTACCAAGGAAATGGCTCGGGACCATGCCTCTTTTGCCCCTCCATCAAATCCACCACTAGTCACCATGAATTTTTGGATCACTAAATCGGTACACTTCAAAACAATAGGCGTGACGATGACTCTTATTGGCGTAAAGAAAGGTTGCAGAGATAAAAGTATGATAAAGTGGAAGCAAAACAGATTTTCCTTTTACTTCACAAATTTCTGTGAAGTACGGACGTTTTCCCATGGGCATATATAATTTTATTATAGAACCGAGGATACCAAATGGACTCTCCTCCTTGGGCAATCGTCTGACAGGAGGTAGAGTGCTGAGGGTAAAATTTACCAATAGATGGCCGCGATGGAATTATCGGGGGGGGCAGTTCGACGGGGGTATTCATCCAAGAGGCAATCGTAAGCGGGGCAATTTGCACTGGAGAAATCGTCCAGGGGGTGCAATTGCCCATGGGAATTAAACTGGGTGACATTAGATGGATTAGATGCTGGACAAAACCACTGAATACATAGAGGGCTCTCACTCAATTATACGTTTTCTGATTATGGATGTGGCTGTGTGTTGGCTTACCTTTCGTGTTACGCCAGGCGTAAATGCGGTGATTTGGGAAATACAAGGATGTAATGTGTTCTCAGGACATCGACGGCAGTCTACCAAACCTTGTTATAGTGAAAATAGTAAACTGTTTAAGTCATAACCGATAGATATCATTCACATTGGTAGTATAAGATTCGCTCTCCAATGCGAAAACGAAGTTAACGTGAAGATGAGGGCAATACAAGTTCGTGACTGGTCTTGATTCTCGTTGATCCCATCAAGCATGTTAAGTATGCTAGTTGAAACCATAACATGTTAAATGGCTTTTATATCAATATTTTGCAATTGAAAGAAATTGTTGACAGCTATACTTAAGTATACCGCAAAGGAAAAAGCTGCAAAGTGAATAGACAGCCAACATTCATTCCGATGATATACAAGGAAGGACAAACATCACATGATAGGTAGATAGCCTATGGCTGTCAATAAGCAGTTAGTATCATTGAAACTTGAGTTTGATCGCACTTTTTGAATGCCACAAATCATGTCGGTTTACTGAACTGATATTCGAGGCATGATCTTTATCAAAACACAATTTGACAAGTTGGGTGCCACTGAAAAATGGGTGCCAAAGAAAAATGTGTACCACTGAAAAATAGGTGACACTCAAAAATGGGTGGCACTGAAAAATGGGTACCACTGAAAAATGGGTACCACTGAAAAATGGGCGCCACTGAAAAATGGGCGCCACTGAAAAATAGGTGCCACTAAAGTTGCGTGCCAGCAGCTTTAGCGGTTTCAAATATGATGCTGACAATGCAGTAGTATGAACCATATTAGATGACTTATGTGACCAATTAGAATGAGGCATTTTTTGCAATATTGACAACTATTTAGAATGAAATTCAATTTACAATAGATATGTAGAAATATTGGATTAGGAGTGGCTATGAAATGTGGAATCTTCCATCCATCTTGAGGGATACTGCAGAATTATTCTCATGCTCATATTCTCTCTCCTTGTTCTGCGGTACTAACGACAGTACCTTTCTATTCTAGAGTATTTCAGACCATAGTTGGAAGTCTTCCGTTGGTAACTATCTGAGGCTTGTAAAAAACTACCGTTGTAAGGCTATGGTGCACTAGGATTTACAGAACTAATTTGTGCCTTGAAATGCGAAAACTGCTTGCTAATTTCCTTCAATGTTATCGTTCACGTGTCAGTTGTTAGCTATGCTAGATTCAAGTGATTTTTCTCAAGGAATGCGGATACAGTTTGGGTGCTCACTGAGTGTCGCAGAAGAATACCCAGAACAATGAAAGTGTTCTACCACTGACGGGGAGCTCTACTTAAGGTACAGTATGACTGAAACCTGTTTGAAAATTTATATCCCATCCACGGTATTCTCCTGCTAGTCTCTTGTCTACTCTTTATTTTGATCGGTTAAAACACTTGCATTACCAGTAGTTGTTGTTTACATCACAGCTTCTTGACAATTTGTGGAATTTCGTTACTCGTTATCAACGTACTTTTTGTAACCAATTCTTAGACTGCGAGCCCTGTAGCCTTCAACATTATGGAAAGAACCAATCAGAGCAGAGACAAGTGACAATGACAGATAGGATTAGGCAAGGACGAAAGAGGGCAAAACTAAGGTAAGGAAAAATGTTAACATGAAAACAAAAAAGGATTGAGCTGTTGGATATGGGTGTCAACGGAAGTCGAAGTTTAAGATCACGAGAGTAAGGATTCTCCAGGTGTACATAATTCTTTTCTTGTTGATGGGACTATGGTGTGATGAAGGCCAGTGCGATTAAGATCAGCACTATCACAATGGACGGCGTTAAAGTGAAGTTTAGCATTTTAACTTTACTGCTCTCTGAAGGAGAACGATCCAACGAACGTGAATTTTCGACCTTAAATGGCCTTAGTCATGCGACAGGACAGGTAAATGTTATGTAAGTCATATGTACGCATAAACAAGAATATGGATCAAACTAACATACAAATAACCACAGCGTCTAGGGCGTATTTGTACTTAGGTTTCCTTCTATTACAGTAGTATGTAGGGTCTCCCAGGAATTTAAAGTAAGTTAATATCATATAAAACTTCTAGTAATTCCAACCATTTGCTGTCAAGGAAGACAAAAGAGGAAAGAAAAGTCCGTGACTTCATTGGTTAGTCGTTTGTACTCTTACATATGAAAGCCGCACTGAAAGCATGCTTGACCAAAGGTCCTGAGTGTAATAGGGAAAGTTGCGAGTTCCCTCGTTTCATTCAAGAAGCTATTTTAGTCGGCAAACTTTAACGAGGTAAACAAGGCTACTAATCTTGAGTATGACCTTTGATCTGTTGTTGAACAGGGTCAGAGGTGGCTTTTTTTCGTCAAATCTTCCAAAACTAATTTCTCTAAATAAACTACTACATACGATTTCTCTTACCCCATCTCCATCGACGGCTTTGACTAACCTGAGAGCTACTCTTTTCGTAAACTTTGCGACTTTTCTTGAGACTTCATGAGGGACTTACATTACTTGCATTCTCAAATTAACTGCGACACAGGCTGGTTCACTCCTTCTTACTAGGACTCACTCTCGAGACTATTCATTATTTATTCAAGCCTACCATTTGCTCCTTTACTGAGCATTGTTGTCCAATCTGTGGTGCTTCAGCTTCAGTATTCGAGCTTAGAAAATGGGATAGTTTTCATTATGGCTGAATGGAGGGTTGTCGTGATAGGAGATTCGGCTGCAAAGAAACAAAATTCGAGCTGACCCATGTGTGCGATAACAGGTATATTCGTAAACAATTTGCAATTTTCCTTCAGTTTTTATTGTTCTGCACCAAATACGGCTTCACAACTCATGTAACTATGTTAATATTAGCTTTTTATTCGACTCAAACACAGCTATTTATAAAAATAAACAATGTGAACAACGTTTACTGAATACAGGATTGTATTCCGAAATGTCTCTCAGATCAAAAATGAAAACAATGCCATTTGTCGACCTATTTGTACTTTTGATTTTTCTTTGTATTGTTTTGAACGACACCCTTCAAATTTTGTCGGAACACAAAACACTGGAATCGAAAAGAAATCCGAGTAAATTCAATACCAATGAAAAAAATTTTGAAAAAATTCTATTTACTATGGCACCTTGCAGAATGTCTCGTCGCCTGATTTGCTCATTTTCGCGTAATAAGGTATACTGTCTGACTTCCAACAATTGCAAGAAAACTAAAAAATAGTACTTAAAATGTAGAGCTTCTATTTGTCTCAGGTTTCACAAGTCTTCTAAAAACACAAAAAATTATTAAGTCGATCTTTTAGGCCAACTGAAGAGAAATACTACGTTCAAAAACGCAATATCAGAACGAAAAAATATCTGCTCATGTTCTCGAGTAAGTACTTTTTAAGATAGTCATTACCTGCATTGCACTAAATACTGCCAATATGTTCACCAACGAAATACTGTCCAATTAACCGGCTTTATATGAAAATCTTGTATTAAATACTGGCAGGTTAGATATACTCTCAATTATCTCTTGTATGAAAGGCCACTTAATGTAAAAAAGGCCACGGTTAACAAAGAGCATTGAATATAAGACAACCTTTACGAACTCCGTGATTTTTATTTCGCCTGATCAGCTAGCACAGACGTGCGCTAGTCTGGTCATATTCCTGTCAATTGATTAAAATCTCAAATTACAATTCATCAGTTGGTGTAACAAAGAGCTGGCAAAAAGTTAAACAGTTTCCATTACAAATAGATCTATTACTTCGATAATGCTCGTGGTGCTTTGCTTATCATAGCAACTCCTTACATACAAGCACATCTGTCATTGGACGTTTAGAACGCACGAGTAAATCACTTATCAATGTTTACACGAACGTTTTGCAGAAACATTAATTGTCTACATAGAAAAACTAGAAACATAAATGACCGATCGCAACGCAAAAATACGTATTTTCTATCTATATCCTTCGTTGTAACTACGCGGTCTATAATTTAACACTTCTATGCTAACTTCTGTTTTTACACTAACCTGCTCGCTTCATGCAAAAAGCCACGGATTGCCGTGCATCCGATATTACGTACTTGTCACCAAACTACAACACTGGAGGCTAATTGCCAGGCTGATAATTACTATGAAACTGTATAAGAGCCATGTCACTGACTAAATAAACTCCCTAGTGCACTAAATGCGATCATCCCAGAAGAGTACTATTATTTCTATTCTTAATTGGCAATTACACAATATAAAATCAAATGTAATAGGATGGTTTAGAGATCTGCTGCATGCCCCGTTTCAAGCACAAAAGTAACCGAACAATGATGTGAATGACAATATAAACGATTACGTAGTAATGACGTAAATGATGACGATGATGCCTGGCGAGGAAGATAAATATGATGAAGTTGACTGATGATGATGATGACTGATGATGATGACTGCTGATGGTGGGGATAATGATGATGACCATGACGACTTAGGGTGATCGTGATGATAACGAGGAGGTAAACGACGATTATAATGATAACGATGACGACGACAAGAATGAAATAATGTACACGGAAGATAAAAAAGGAAAGATAATAAACAAATGTAATATCAATGTGGCATAGTGGTTAGTGGTGTTGGCTCTCGGTCCGAAAGTCAGGGTTCAAACTCAGCTATCGGTGGTGACAGGAAGGGCATCTGACCTTAAAGGTCTCGTGCCAAATTGAAGACCTCACATGGTGAGGCACCGTCAAAGCTTCAAGGGAAAAATTGACGTGAAAATTTAAAAAAAAATCACTGTAGATCGGTTCACAAGGGAGTTAATGGTTACAATTCGAATTAAAAAATATTTTTCGGCCTTGCTAACTTAGCAATGAATAAGTCAACTGAGTTTTGTAAATCATACGCTGTGGAAAATGCCGACAATGTTCGAAACAAGATCTCCGAAAGATATGCCATGGGAATCTTATGACTGACGTTGTCTTACAGAAAACCCCTAGGGAAAAACCAAGTTTGATTTAAATTTTACTAAAACTGTCAGCACCACGATTCAAATACACAAATTTAATGGATAGGGTAGGCACTGCATGGAAGCCTCACCATACAAAATAACGACAACCTATCAACTTCAGCGACTAATAAAAAACAATTACTATGTTTTCTAATGTCAACAATTCGAAAATGAACAACACTTGCTGTAAGACACAAAGATAAGTAGAGGCCAAATCATACAGCTAAGACTCAAGGGTCTGTTGTCTTAAGTGTTGCGTGAAAAGGGCAATATACAATTTCAAACCGGCTTTCAATAACCAATTACCACGTTCGCGTTCATGACTTTTTATGCACGTATCCTAAAGCATTCTTATTAGCACACATCTTTAAATTCCAGCAATTGCAACGAGAAAAATCCCCCAGAAGAATGGCAAAGAGAACAAAGAAGTTGAAAGATTAGCTCATAGTAGCCTGCAGGCATTTAAAGAGACATAGCAGGATCACGAGGTACCAAAGCAGAGGATTTCAGTAATAGCTATGTGTAGGTGTTTACAATACCAACATCTACAACATATTCGTGTGCCATGTGTACGTCCACCATAAATACGTGTACAACAAGTACGTCCACAACATATAAGTGTACGTCCACAAAAAAAACCCCACATGCACAACGTGATGCATAACACGTTCATCCACAACAAACACGTGTATAAAGACCACATCCAAAAATAACAATTTCGAGCACAACGGAACGTATAACGTGTACGTACAAAACAAATACTTTTCTAACGCTTGCGTGTACAACAAATATGTTTACAACGTATGTGTGTAACGCGTGCGTACACAAAAAGACGTGCAATGTTTACGTCCACAATAAAAACTTGTATAACGTAAACACATCAATGTGTACATTTTAAAAAATTACGAGCAAAACGACGTCTAAAACATGTACGCCCACAACACATACGTGTAAAACATGCACGTCGCAACACAAATACGTATACTACAAATGTCTACAAACTTTACGTTTACAACATGTACTGTACTCCAGGAATCGCGGGTCAGGCATGAAAACGTTTCAAATAAAACGTGTCAAGATTTCTTAGAAAACCATCTCTAGTACATATGTTCTACCAGCACCATAATACGGCATAGAAGCATGTTCCAGGAAGAAAATGGTAAAAAACGTGACGCAGAACACCATATAAACAAGCATGCTCAACATTAGGCGACGCGACAGTCAGAACAAACGACCCACTAAAAGACAAAATATGATAAGACTACTCAAAATGAAGAAATGGGGATGACCGGCCCACGTAGATGAGGAAATAACCAACACGACTAACTAAATTACCACCGTGTTACAGTAAAAGAGACAGAAAAAATACGTCATTACGTTAAAGGGATAAATTACTTATTTACGTGCAAATTTGCCGCAAATTACTTCTATAATTCACGCTCGTCGCCTGACCATGGCTGTATTCAAATCAACGAAGGGTTGACCGACCACGCGATACGTCAACTATTAAAGTGGCTTCCAACGGTTCTGGAGTTCATCTGATGGATTAAATGGGGGGTTGTGAAGTTTGGAGAAAAAATTTCGTCGATGTTTTATCTTAAAGGAAGGACGACACACAACAGCACAACAGGAGATGAAGTGAGCGTACTACGGCCTTTGTACAGCAGCGGGATGCAAATTAAGCTTTGATGATGTACGTGTAAGCGTTCAACAAACATAGAAAGAACAACCAGAAGCAGAAACTTTAACGGGCATCAGTGTGGATACGCTTTAACACCTAATACGTACCAGTGGTTTTTATCTACTAGAGCTAATGTTAGTGAACCAAGAATGAAATCCAGTATTAATCTGTTTGGATCGATCTAAACATGTCTCTAGCTGATGATAGATTCTAATTCTTAAGTAGTGTAAACTTAATAAGCCTATTATTGAAAGAAGCTGTAAATGAAACCCAGGGTACTTTCCGTCAATACACGATTTGACATTTTGCAAATGCACCTTAGCAATGCAATAAGAATAAAAGTAATAAAAATAAAGGCATTAGAGGGTTTATTAAACGGTGCCTTGCTTCATCACCTAAAGACCAAAGGAGACAGGCAAAGTAAAGAGCAAGTGGAAATATGCTTTCAGAGCAGGAGTTGGGCATATTCAACGCCATCTCTTCCAACGAGGGAGAGTAGTAGTTCCACACCAGTATTGAGCGTCCTCAAATACGTTTTGTTTGCTTGTAATTTGATTAATTGCCAATTAATTTACTCATTCCTTCCAATTTAGTCCAATACGCAAAATTTTAACAATAAATATCTTATTCCGGGATACTCTACTAACTCTTTCTTTGAAATATCTTATAAACAAAAAAACTAAAGCCTCAAAGTTCGAAACTCATGCCATGTTTTAATTTCATGAGAGCGAATTTACTTCTTACGTTGCCACATCCTTATCCATTACGGCATAATTACGTTCTATTGATAATTAGACATACTTTAGTAGATTCTACTCCCACAATAATCGGACTAAATCGATTGTTTAGAAGAGCTGAGACATAAACACGGCACACTTATGTCGGACAAAACAATTTAGGGAAATACCATTTTTATCTCGAACAAAGCAAATTACGTTCACTACAGTTACAATTCTCAACGTAAACATGTGACAGTGAGTCCATCACTGAGGAACCTCCGATTACTAGGGCAGAGGGGTAACTTAAAGGAATAAAGCAGTGGCAATTCCCAAATTAACTACTCCTGTACCAAAAAATACGCGGTGCGTATGTCGGATCAGGTTCATAACTCTTAGTTGATTTCTTTCTAAGCAACTTGCTAAGACGCATTATGTGTGCCAGTTCAAATTGGTGTTTAATCATGTATTGCCACGTATGTTGGGGTTACCACCAACCCTTCCAAAAGGGCACCAAGCAATTAGCTTGACAAGAAAATCGTTAAAAATTTACACGTCGTGATAAAACTCTACTGAGTAAACGTACAAATGAAGCACCCCTACTAAACTAACCGGAAGCAGTAATGTACACAGGCAGGAGCAAAAAAATTCAACAAATACACAGAAGACGACATGGCACGAAAACTAATCCAGATAAGAATAATTGTTTTAAAATCACACATACGCGTTTGCTGTTCTGCCTTTGATAAACCGAGCCATTACAAAAGTTGGTTTTAAAAGATGTCCTTTTTTCTCAACTGTGGGCTCATAAGCTTGAAATGAAAGACTAATTACACCTTTAAGGCAGTTTTGGAATGCCGCGTGACCAAAATTTTGAAGTAAAATTATTTTTAACAACAAATTGAAATGTTTCTGTTATTTTTATTCCTGTTTTAATTCCGTGCTCTACTTTTCACGGAGGGCAATCGAACTGTCAGATTTACATCAGTCGTCCATTGCCAAACCGCAGCGAGATGGAAAGGGGCTACACATCTTTACCATAAGTATTTATCCTCAATTAATGACCGAAATCGCCTTGTATAGAATGCCTGTTTCCACAACTACTATTTGGTCACAAAAGTCAGCAAAATGGACTAAACATCAGCCAACTCCTTTATCCCCTTCAACGAACACTGATTTCCTAAGAATGGAAGTAAATTTTCAGACCTGTCATAGTCTTCTCTTGATTTCTTGGCAGGAGAGAAAACAAGTTCCAATAATCCAACAACTAAAATACCAAACTCTTTTCAAGATTTAATAATGCGAAGCATTAGGAAACATTCGATATTTTCCGTTGTGCTGGACTTTGTCCATACTTGGATACATTACCATCTTTGCCATGAGTTATTTCCTATTTCGTTATTTTTTGGCACCGTCTGGGTGCGAAACCTTCCCATCATCAACAAGAAGTCTTAACCTCTCATTCTCTTCCTTGAGTTGATTATTTTCCGCAGTTAATGTTAAAATAATTTCTTTAAGCCTTTCTACTTCCTCCTTGACAACTGTTAGAAGTGTTGATTTAATCACAGTTATCTGGTCCTGAAAATCAACCAAGAGAAGACTCAATTATAATCGCTAAAACAAACAGTTGTAATCATCAAAACTAGTAAAAGGTATAAATGTTACTCACAGTTAACTACTTTTGCTACCTTGTTCAAGAACTTGCTAGCAGGTCTAATTGATATCACTAATGAAAGAACCACATTTAATTATAAAAGGTCACGTTATTTCCGACAACTACATTCCCGGCAAGCTTCAAAATCTTCTATCAGTTTATAAATGATTTCGTTGTCACTAAACATTCATATTTAGCTCACCATCGCTATTATTCATAAATATGCAAGTTTAAAAATGAAATGCCTGAAAACAACGTTAAGCGGAGTACGTCTTTGCGTTTGCGTCTCCACACGCAGCTGAAAGTGATTAGGTGCGCTATATATTTCTCCCTTCGCTCTTCATGGTTCACAAGACCACGCGCTTTGGCTGAATTTTTTTATTCGTAACTTTGAAAATTACAAAGTGGCGTTAATCACGTATCGATCTAAAACACAATGTTCTAACGAATCAATCAATCAATCACTATCGTAATATCAACTCGAATCAACTGGTAATATTGTTTCTGAGCATTTATACGACTGGCAAATGTTAAGTACAAATCACGCGC
>JANTCA010074897.1:0-15141 GCA_024741275.1 Chironex yamaguchii
CATACATACATACATACACACATACATACATACATACATACATACATACATACATACATACATACATACATACATACGTTACATACATACATACATACATACTTACATACATACATACGTTACATACATACATACATACATACATACATACATGCATACATACACATACATACATACATACATACATACATACATACACACACACATACATACATGTTTACGGACCCGTGTTGAAAAATGCCGGCAAGTTTAAACGACATAGCTAGAATTACAGACTGCACATGTAAATTTGTATACAACTTTTGGGGACAGAATCCTTCACACAAAATAAATTTGCAACTTTAAAAGGAGTAAAAATCAACTTAATGGTACACTCTTTACAGTATTTCTTATTAAGCTTATTGATTCTTCTCTGTGCGAACAAACAGGAGGGGCATCTACATATGGTAGCTTAAAGTAGCAGATATTACTATATCTGGGTGGCCTTCTTTGGCCAGTAATGGTGCTGTTAGGGCCTGTAGGATCATTATTACAAGCCTTGTTGAGATATTGTCTTATAACTCTAACAATAATACTGCCGGGGAAAAAATTTTTACATACAATGAAAGTTAGTTTTTTTATATCCTCGTGGAAACCTAAGCAAGTGTTATTGATTCTTGCAAGCCCATATATACATAGTTTGGGCGTTAGATACGTAGACAGATAGGGAACTAGTTCGGGGGGTAGGTAGGTAGAGTACGTAGTAGAGACCACTCTATCTTTCGACGTTTTTGTTGTTACTGTTTCAATCGTTTTAGATTGAAGTCTCCTCTGTTCAGCGGGATCCATTTTCATCGTTATGGAAGGTTCACTTTAGCCGCATAATTCCCAAGAGAGGTTTTGATATCGAGACACAGTTTATTAGAGCTAGGTATGTAATTCTTGGAGCTGGAGCACTTGGATCAACTAAAATTCTGATTAAGTCAAAGCAACAAGGCTTGGATTTATCCGATCGGGTGGGTCACAGTTTTAGTGCCAACGGTGATGCTCTTGGGTTCTCATACAATGCCAACACAGACTTCAATGCTCTCGGAGAGGACACCGGATTGTATGATCATGTCAAACCCTCTTCTCCTGGTCCTTTGATTACAGCTGCCATAGACATCAGAAATTTAAATGGCCAATCCTTAGACGAGGGTATCATTTTCCAAGGAGCAATTGCACCTTCAGTTCTTAAAGTTCCTTATACAATTCTCATGGCCAAGGCAAATAAACTTATCGGCACAAGAAGACCAAAGAAAGCTGTTTGCTGGCAAAAGCAGTTAAAGGTATTTGGAACTACGGTCGTACTTCTCTGTATGTAATTGAGTCCCATGATCTCCAATGCTTAACATCATAAGGCATGTTTCATGTAAAGTCGCGGTATTGACTAAACAAACCTCTGAACAAAGATCCCTATAGAAGAAAGAAGTTTAAAACTCACTTTGTTTACTTGTTAATTTGATGTGCCGACAGTCTTAAGCAGGACCATCGAGAGACGGACTGGGCCCCAAGATTGATCTCTTAAAGAACACCTCGGGGCACGCCTTTTAATCCTTGTGCCATGCCATTCCATGGAAATACCCCCTCTACACGGTTGAAAATTTAACTTTTAGATGGAAATGCCCCCCCAAAATCTCAATTATTCAATCAGGCTTCTAACAGAAAATAATAAACTAATGGTTTTCAGCATAACAAGTCAATTGCAAATCAAGGCTAACTTCATGACTTATTTCTTGCTGGTTCCTTGCGGTGCCGGAACCCCTGAAAACTACCCTGGCTACACCCCTCTCGACGGTACTGGTCTTAAGGCTTCAACTATTTTACTACATTGTCGGTTTTTTCGCGATTAAGTACTCTTTTTGGAATTTTTTGTTTGTGTTTACATTTTTGTCATGAAGTATTCGATTGAGGAACACTCAGCATTATAGCCCATCAACTAGTGATGTCAATACAATTGTTTTTTACATTCTTGATCCATATATCTTCATCAAAACCAGCCTGTCTGTTAATATTTCACTTGCAGAAATGCAAGTAAACCTTATTGTCCAAATACAATACCCTCTGGGTTACGTAATTTATGACGATTTTAGGTTCGAAGCTAATTTACGAGGGATGATTCGAGAGAAGTCCTAAATAAATGCTTACACAGTAGAGAAGAAATATTTCCTAATTTTCAACTATCAACAAAGAAAACCTGGAAATTATGAATGTAGTCTATATGGATGCAAACAAGGATATCATCATAACCTTTTTATTCCAGATATTCTTTCTTGTTGGTAGTAATTTTGTTGTCATGGTGCATTTGACAGCTTAAACATAATTATTTAATCTAAGGAAGAGCTGCAAACTGTACGTCGGCATATGACTCATAACATATAACATGACAACGAATTTAATCTCACTATCCAGATTTCAGCAATGTATCGCCTATTTATCCATGTAGATTTGTGACTTATTTCCTAAGGCTTACCTACCACTTTTCTTAGATGGCACAGGGTAGCTGGAGCATTTATAAAGCAGCAATAAATATATGCATCTCTTCTCTTAGAATATGCAATAGTTCTGATAATGGCTACCTGCACTAATGGTATAGTTACAATAGTTAAAGCTGCCGTCGCACTTAATGTTTCTTTCTTTTTGTTGTGAACCAGAAAATAAAAGGACAAGCTATCAAGTATACATTGCCAATTCTGGCAATGAGTCATGATGACTCACAGGGAAGAATCTGCCTTGATGATAAATCAAATATGGTCTACGTCAAATGGGATGATGTAGGGCGACAAAGAAATTTTGTGAATGTAAATAAACATTTCGAAGATATCGCGCACCATATGGGTGGTACATTCATCAAAAATCCTGTGTGGACAGAGGCCTTCGGCAAGGATATAATAACTGTGCATCCGTTAGGAGGCTGTTCTATGGGTAGAAATGGTCAAGAAGGAGTAGTAAATCACAGGGGGCAAGTCTTTATAGGTAATTCAGACTTTATATGACTTGCAAAGGGTGTTTATCATTGGTTAATAATACGTTAATAAATTTATCTGACTTTCAAATCGAATTTATCGACAAGACTTCCTGTGTTTTGTTGAGTTTAATGTTTGGCTATTTAATTCACCTGAAGTTTTAATCCTTTTAAATATTGACAGAAATGTCCTAGCGTAATTAAGTAGAATTCAAAGTTCCTTCCAACGCTATATTTGATGTACAAGACGGCATCTATCTCCGTTTTCTTAGCCTTTGGGCCACACAACTGTGCACCCACAGTGAATGTTACAGTAGGGGGATGGCTCATTGGTAGCACTGTATGTTTCCATAATCTATCCCGTAAGTACTGAGTGCTACGCAAGGAAGGATTACGTATCCTTTTTAAAGTCTTGAAGGTATGATCCAGCCATGGATTCAAACCCACAACCTTTCGCATGCAAAGCACGCACTGTGCTAAAACTGCGGTAAAGCACGAAGAGAAGTGATCAGTGGGACCGGAGATATACTCCTTCTTTAATATCTCATGTGTTTGTTGTGTAAGTGATGTTATACTTCACTCTTTTCCAACAATATCAGAAATTATTCCTTATGGTATTCCCTACAAAGAAATTCAGAATTTTTAATATACAAACATTTTTTCCTACCGTATTTTTGGTCAATATTGTTTCCGAGACATAGTTCAAGTTATATCAAATACTTTATTTCACTAACTCACTTTGCAGACGAATGTAGATTTTCATACGAAATAAAACTCAGGCTCAGTTTATGGTGAAATTCTTTATATCTATAAGCAGCGTTGGCAGCGTATAAAATGGAGCGATCTGGAAACTTTCTTGCGGTTAAGCTTTCTACTAATCTTACCAATTCTTTGTATTATTTTTCTGATTTTAAGGACTATCGTTTTTTTTGAAAGTTAGGAACTGGCTCTCCATTCTCTAGTCAATATTTAACCGGTTGCAACAAAAGAGAAAATATTAATTACATCATTTGAAAAGTTGATATCACAGCAATTGATTTAACGATTTCTATACTGAAAATGTCTTGTGAATAGCACACACTTAGATATGGTACTTGATTGACTAAGGTGAAGTTTTCCTCGTCCTGCCTGGTGTGCCTCCTTGTATAACTAATTTTGTAAAGTTGAGTATTTTTGTAAGTACTAAAACTACCTACAAATTTTTTCGCCTCACAATGATTAGTTCTTACCACTTATCATCTTTATTTTGTCATCCTTTGTATGCTTCTCTTTGTTTTCCCTTGCCCAATCGTCAACTTTTAGTCCTTACTTGCATTAAAAATTCAGTATCCATATTCTTCAACATTTTCTGACAAACCATTAGTCATTCGTTTCAGGCAAAAAATTATAGATAAGTTTATTACCAATTTTCAAATTTTTTACCATTAGAATGATTTTGAACTTGATTAGTTCAAACCTTCTATCCATCCTCTGAAAATTAAAATGTATTTGATTTTGTTGCATCTCTCCCTAGGAGATAGTGATAACGTTTATCCTGGGCTCTATGTAATGGATGGTGGTATTCTACCATCTGCTGTGGGCGTAAATCCAACCATGACTATCAGCTTGCTGGCAGAGAGATGTTGTCGACTTATGGCAGAGGATGCAGGTTGGAAACTCGACTACAACCATTTCATACCTCTAGGTATGAAGTACAAATAAATGTCTTGTAAACACTTTATCAATCTGTGCTTTGTAGAATCTGAAATATTTAAGAACTTGCAATATAATCAGAACCAATGCTATATGAGACAAAAACTTTGACATCTCATTTGATCGGCGCTATAAGAAACCTTATGGTACATAATTTATATATCACTGTTACACGAAACATGGCAGGAGTAGATGAGAGTAAGGATCGAGTTTGTTGATAGCGCATTTTAAGGAGAGACAACAACTGCTAGGTATCTAACAAGCTAAGGAATGGCATTGTTTTTTAAGTAGCTGGAGTATTGGAAATGAGATATGCCCGTAAGGGTTAGAATTCATTTAGCTGATAGTACAAAAAACATACCGAAAGTGAATACTATAAGCAACAACTTTTGTTTATAGGTTGTAAGGGATTAAGAATGAAAAATGCATTTCTTTATTACAGAATCGCTACAAGATCAGTTAAAAACAGAAGCAGGGCAAGAGAGCTCCACTGAATTCATGGAAATAGGCATGTTTATAGGGAAACTGATTTTCATTTTGTCACTTTTAGAAGCTAAACTTTAGAGGCATCATTATCTTAGACAAAATGCCAGCCCTGCTTCTGTCAGAAATTAACACCCAGTGAAAATCAAAAATGAGATAAATTGTACAAGGACGCAATTCTGGGATTAGTGGTATCGTGCGTCGTCTTTCCGTCTTAGTATTTTATCCGTCTGCGTTATAGTCGGAAAACTAGTCCTTTAAATAAAAACAGATCGTATTTTCACTCGAATTCTTCCAAAGCAAACACACGTTTGTTCTAATTTTAGTAGTTATTCCTAGTTGGCTGGGTTCAAGTCAATTTCTGGTTATCAAATTTTGATAGTTGCACACTGAGATTTCATACTTAGAAATAGTGTTTAAGAATAATTATGAATGTAGAACCTAGTGGTTTTTCAAGCATCAATTTCCTACTTTAATATTTAACTTTGCTTACTGGCAATGCCACTTTAAATATTTTGTACATATGATGACAAACGAGGCACTCCAATGACTTATTGTCAATGGTAATATCGTAGAAAAAAGATAGAGGGAAACAAGAAATTGTGTATGTCGACACAATTAGCAAGTGGATGAACGAATCTGTTTATGAGGTTTTGATAACTTCCACTTATAGTGATCAGTGGTCAGTCCATGGCAGCCGACATTCTGGAGGAAAAGGTTATTACTTTCATTGCAAAGCTTTTCGATGTTGACATCTTATTTATTTTAATTAAATTCGCAAATTTAAAATGCACCTAACCCTGAAACTGTGAAGCTCTTGCAATCCAGCACATGCTAGCATTAAACGGTCGGAGTTGTCCATAGCTAGTTTATAGAGTAACAGTATGTAGAGCGATGTTTGTGCTTTTAAGTTGTTCACGGTTGCATTCGTCTGCTTGCCTCTTAGATAAGATGCTCTCTCTCCCAAAAAAGCCAGGATTACGTTTGACAGAAAAAATGGCAGGATTTATTAAACCGGTGGAGCAAATTGATAGCAGCGATACGCCAACGCCATGCGAGTTTACCATTACAGTTGAATCAGATGATCTGGAACGGATGATCAGTTTAGACCCCCTTCACGCCGCTGAAGTAATAGGCACAGTGACATGCCCCATTTTATCCAAGAAACCATTACAAGTAAACAACGGTAACTTGCACTGATCTATCTACAACCTAAACCGAATTAAGCAAGAGCAACTTTATTTCTCATAATTGACTAAAACCGTGCATAAAAATACTTAAATCATAGACATACTGTAGTTGAATTGTTTTATGACAAGTTAGTAATTTCATCACAGTCCTCACAAGTTTGCAGACAGCAATTTAGGTTCAGCTGAAATATTACTGAAACCTTTTATACAAATTGGGATACATAACTGTGGATCACTTTTGCAAACTACAAGAATCGAGAGACCCAAGTAGCTACTATTTAGAGTGCTTTAAACAATTGCTATGAATACTCTTTTTGATTAGCTTTTCGTATTTTCTTCCATGGCTACCTAAGTGACGTAACTACCATTGGCCCACCAATTGCTCCTCTTTTCCCACTAACTAAACGTCGGCAATGTCATGCTTTGAATGTTGTAGGTCGGCAGAGTTGTGTTTCGCATGAGCTAAAGCAAAAATTCCTTAAACCACTCAGAGTTTTAACGTATGTTACATTTCTGTTATCACAATGGCACAGGCCATTTCTTAATTGAGAAACAGTCCATCTTGCAAAAGAAATCTGTTTGACTCTTCACATGCCAATTTATGGGGGATTTTAAGACAATCATCGTCAAGATTATCCGTCTGTCCTTGCATGATCACCAGTTTTCCATGAAGAGCTAAGAATAGTATTTGCAATTTACGGAATGTTCTTGTTTTGACATGAAGTAACCAAACTCCTTGTCTTTTGAAACGTCGCTTAAAGATGATATTTTTTTTGACTGAAAACACTGAGTTCCCCACATAGTCCAGACCCAGAGGCTTGCACTAAGTTCCAATCAAACTGAGTGAAATTTGACTGTGATGATTAGGAAGGTAATTGAAAACAGTCTACTATGATGTCACAAAAGCGGATTTGACACATAAAAGCCTTTTTCGCATTTTGACAAATATAAACAGATTTGATTTTTCTTGTCTTGCACAGGAAAATTTCACCTGTTCAAGGATAGTACAGATATTGTGGAGGCTAAGGAAATGGTATATAAAATGCCACTTTTATCATCTGAAGGAAAACGATTTTACTTTGAAGGAATCAAAATCATCAAAAAAGACAAATTTGCTGAGATTGGGATTGAGGATACGACAACTCTTTTTGTTAAAATCTTCGAATATGAGCAAGATGAAAAACGCGAAAAATACGAGGGCACATTGAAACTTGGCTTTGGTGATTTTATGAAACAATTACGAACGATAGAAATTTTGAATGTAGAGAGTGAGTTGGAAGAAGTTAATTGGAAAACAAAGTTCAGCAATTTCTTCGCCAAGAGTTTATGGGATACATACAGTGGCTTGTCAAAGGCAAATTTGTTTGACCCTGATGCTCCTCCAAGGAAGATGAGAGCTCTAAACATTGGAAACATAGTTCCTGAAGTCTACATGGTTACTACTGAAGACAAGGTTTGTAGGCTGTATATCATTTCATTGATGACAATTATGATTCTTAAAGATCGATCCTTAATGAGGTTCAATTGCTATTGGCTAGACAACACTTTAAACTCGTTGATAACACTACATGTCCTTTCTTGGCAATGGAAGATATCTTCTTTGATTCCAGTGTTATTATTGTAGTTATGTCCGAGTGACAACGCCTTGATTTCTTATAATTTTGTCGATTGTTGCGAGGTATTCGCTCTCTTATTTTTCCATTTGTTTACTTCACCATCTTTCTAGACTAGTAAGATAATAAGGTTATAATTGCGAACACCGGAGCAACGAACCGGGGTCTCACGATTGCAAATCTGACGCTTTCCCAGTGAACCAGAATGTTAATGTGCTAATCAACAATTTGAGAGACAAGCAAAAGGGCTAGTGGGTAGGACAAAACTGCTTTGATTCAGCATTTGAAAAATGTACTATATTTTTGACTATAGGTAGCTGAAGTCTCTTCGCTATTTGACGTTTTGATACCATTGAACTTTGACCATAGCTATATCTTTGCGGCAATTTCCACCAAACACATTCTAAATTTGCCAAGTAGACATTCATGTTCACAATATTGTCCTGATAAAACATTGGAAGCAAATTGCCCCCGCTTTTAATGCAACATTATGAGTGATACTTGTTGACATAAATATAGAATTAGAGTTACAGGTAGATACTTATTAGCAAAATAGCAAAATTGCAGATGTGCCACCTAGCAGGACCGTATTTGTATTTATTATTGTACTGCAACTGAACAATTTATAATTCATCTCTTTTTTTATGCTATATGAGACTCAAACACAACAAAGAACAGAATTCAAATCGAGCAAAAACGAAAAGTGTTGAGCAACATGTGATAGCGGAAAGGTTAATCTCTTGAAGGCATATTAGCCAAACAAATTGCTTGTGGAGCAAAAACCTGGCCCTCGAGTTTGCCCCGTGTCCCAGTGCATACGTCCAAGAAAGTGATGGTTTAATTTCAATTTCCAATTGTCAATTATAATGTAAATAAGACCTAACATATTGGCTAGCATAGTTGTTTATGTTTCGCTTTAAAATGGTGTATATGATTTCCATGTGTGAATTAAACCATACCAATGGCATTGTTCAGTTTGATCAATATGTTACTGCTAGTTGTATTTTGGCAGTTGAATTATATTTACTCTGTTTAAAAGTAGCCGTGAAATCACCTTTTAACTTTATAAACGCAAACTTGCTTAGGTGTAACAGTGACGTTTGTAAACACTACCTTTCCTTACAATTTAGGTCGACATTAAATTAACAAGATATCAAGGGGGTAACAAAGGACCTCTGCTTGTCTCCCCTGGCTTAGCATTGGCATCATTTGCTTTTTCTTTGGACACTGTCCGAGAGAATTTTGTCGAGTTCTTTACTCGCCATGATTACGATATCTGGCTTTTTGGTTGGCGTGGATCCATTGACGTGCCTTCTGCGAACAGTGGTCAGTATACTGTTGATGACGCAGCAAAATATGATGTTCCAGCAGCTGTTGAAAAGGTTCTAGAGGTAACTGGAAAGGTAAGATCTTTGGAAATCTCCACTTTGCAATAACCTTGTTCAGTCTTCAACTGCAACGTTGCTACTGCTGTATGACCAATATACTAGTAATATAGTGTATACTGTGGCTGATCAATGCTATCAATGACATATTCCAAACTTTGGTGGACGTACAGTTGAAGCTCATTTTCTAAGGTCTGCTTTGCAATACAATGTTTATCAAATTGTTCATAATTCTTGTTCTTTCCTTAGAAAGATCTTCAAGTGCTGGTTCACTGTGCGTCGGCTATCAATTTGTTTGCCTGTCTTCTTGGTGGATATCTCGAAGGCAAAGTAAGGAGTGTTTTGACGAGCCAAGTATCAGCCACTCCTGTTGTTTCTACATACAACAAATTTAAATCCAAAATCCGTGTTCCAGGATTTTTGCAAAACGTTGCACATGCATCTTCTCTAACAGCCTATACAGATACCAAAGCTGGAGCTAAAGACAAAACATTGGATAAGCTTTCCAAGTTGATCGCAAATGTTGTGATTGACAGTGATGAGAAGTGCTCGAGTCACGTTTGCCACAGGTAAGAAAAATGAAAAATTAGTAAAGAGAACATGAAAACAAACTGATTAGCGTGGATTAAATCAAAATTAAATGAAGTAATCCATCGCTGGGTTTCGACTAGTAATACCAAGGACTTTAAAGGTCCTTCGCCAAACTTTTGTATCGTAATGGCTAGTCGGTTTGAATGTTGGCTTTTGAGTCTGAGTTTTGCAAGTTCGAGCAATATGGGCCTACGTCTCAATGTTGCTATTGTGGTAATGGTTCACTCATGAATAATAATATATAAAATGCATTATTGTGTCTGCTGAGATGACATAGATATGACGAGTAATGCATAAGAATGCAACGATATGTCTCCTAAGATAACATGAAATATCTTTGAAAAGCCAAAAACACAGGTGAAAGCCGAGTTAATGAGTTTCTCTCTACTCAGCTAGGAATACCAAAGAGTTGGCAAATTGTCAAATGCCCATTTTTGATTAGGGATGGCAAATTGTTTCTTATAAAGCCTTTTAAAGTTGAGGGTTGCAATATCGATTATCGTCGGCTTTTACTCTATACGGCCATTGCGTATTGATTACGGGACACGTTTCCTGGATAAGTTTGCTGAAAAATTGTTTTAACCCAAAAGGGGATCAGCCCCATGCAATTTCTACAGTTTAAATTCCTAAGTTACCAGATCGAAACGTAGACAACACAATCAAAATAATAACCACAGAACACTTTCCATAAACTTACTCAGCAATTATTATCATTTTATGAAATCAATGACCCATCTTCTGACGATCTTAATTTACATTTTAGTAGACACGTTAATTTGAGACTGTTTAACACATTGCATTTATAATTAAAAATCCAGCGGCTGTTTGTATTTGAGTAGATCAAATCCTACACACTACAAAAATGCTTCACAATTTCAGCCTAGAACTTTTAAGTAAGCTGGAATGCGGTCACAAGCTCTGTGTAATATAGGACTATCTGAGCCATGTGTAGGTTAGGCTATTGTAATGGACGATTGCTATACTTCTTGAAGTTTTGAGATCACGACACGAATATGTATTTTGCTAAACGATTTTTTACTTAACCTAATTAACAAATTCACGTTGTCTCGTTTTCTCTTAATTTCAGGCTAACTGTAATCTATGGACTTCTATACGAACATAATGGCTTAAATGTTCAAACTCACGACATCCTACACGAACTTTTCGGTTCCTGTTCGAGTAGATACCTTTCTCATCTTGCAAGACTCTTTAGGGAAGAAAAATTGGTAACAGCTTCAGGATTGGATCATTACCTTCCAGGCATGAAACATAAGAAGAGGCTAATGAATGCTACCTACATGGAGAGGATTAATCGTTTGAACATTCCAATCTGCTTTTTTCATGGTAACCTTTATACATTGCCTAAAAGCTTTATAGAGTAGAAAAATGTATTATAATGGACAAGAAATTGTATCCTGTTAAAAGATTTATATAGCAATGTCATTGTTAATGGTTTTAGTAACTTCTATGGTAAATCGATGCTTATTTTATGGATTTGATGAATTATTTCAAACTACGTAACTGAGTAATGTACCCAATTATCATTATTTGAAAGGACCTAGGATTAAAAGATACAAAGAGGCCTGTGTTGTGGTAACGTACGGAACAATGAAAAAATCATAACGTTGTTTTCAAGTTAATTTATAGGGCATTCCTTAAACAATGATAATGAAGAATATTTTTGAAACCACTACACTCTTTTTCACCAAAGTTACTTAGATCCGGTGCAAATATGTCGATATTAAAATATGTTCCTTTTTGAGAAGAGGGATGAAGATAAAAACACGGAATCTATGTGACAAAAATCGACATGTCCTTGTTTCTTAAAATCCCCACACCCAATGCAAGTTCTACTAACATTTAACTGTCAATATCAAACATGGTCACATAGTTTTTCAATAAACCTGTGCTCTCGAAACGTCTTATCATTGCAGCTGAGTTAAAAGGACAATAATTACCTTTGCCAGTGAGTGCAGGCATTTTTCACCAATAAGCGTATTATGAAAGGGAATAGAAATTTTCGTGAAGAGCACAATTGAAAATTTGCATTTTGTAGCACTCACTGCCCTTGTAACTCATCATTAGGAAGATAGATTGGTTCCATGATAGTATAGTGTTGCGTTTATATTTGCTTTTTCCATTGAGGATTAATTTTCCCTCTTTTGTTTCCAAAAGTCTAAAATACTTCCAATATCTGTGACATAATTCGTCATAGCAACGCATTTTCCGTCTTTAAGCATTGCTAATTATCTTTCAAAAGCAAATGTTAGAACTAGACAGTAATACTAGGCTTGTCCTGAACTGCAATGAATTATTCCAGAGAGGCAAAAGCACCCATTCTCCAGTGCAAAAGTGTTACTATAGCGAAAAATGTTTTCAATCGATTGACTTTTACAATTTACCCTGTATTGCATCGATTTTCACGGGCTGATGCTGTTGCAAGTCTCCTTCAATTCACTAAAGCTCTTCTGTATGATTCAAGTACAAAACTGATACCTGCACATAGTGCAGTAAGTTAAGTTCTGTGTGCCTGTGTTATTGTTTCTGCTGCATCCACTGGGTTTGAAACAGAAAACTGCTCTTCCATACTTTTAAGTGATCAAACAAAGATTGAAATATTTCATTAACACCTTACTACGTGTGTAACACAAAGGCTATTTTGCGCAGAAGGATTTTCATTGGTCGACGTTTTAGTGGTAAACAGCATTGATTGGATAGAAGGATATCAATACAATGCGATGCTTTGAAGTGTAGGCAGATCACAGAAAAAAATCGTCTCTAAGTCCCTATTGGACAATTAACTAACAATGTAGTTGTTAGGCAAAGAAATATTTTCTTTTAAGTAATTACCCTTATGGGCGACATCACCTTCCCTGTTAATGCAAAAACGCTCTGGTTGTTTTCACTTGATATTGATTTGTGTTGTATGGGTTAGGAGAATTTCAGAAAATGAATGTGAAACAAGGTTAATGCCACTTTTTGGTGATGGGTAAGGCACTTAGTTAGCTCTAAGGCTAGTTTATGATTTTTTAACTGCTACTGTCTCGTAGGTGAAAGAAACTGCGTTTATGATGCAGAAGGTAACAGAAGAACCTACAACTTGGTTAAGGAGGCTCATCCACACCAACACTATGAACTTTTAAACATCGAAGGTAGGGGAAAGTATTTTCCACATTTTTTCTTCGCATACGCTTCCACGATACGTCTTTAAAGCCGGAAGCCACTAGAGCAGTGGCGTAACTGGATCTCTTTACGTGGCGACCAACTGATGGGGAAGAATGTCGCATCTTTTACTGAGAAAAGATCACCGAAAAAACTATTAGGCCTCAACAATGTCCTGTATACTTAAAACTTCCTTGGATAGGTAATGTTTCTATGCTCACAGAAATACAAATTAAAAAAATCTGTGGTTACGGGTTTCTCTGACGTCAATTCCAGAATTGTTTTCGCGACTAGGAAGATCTTACAATCCGTTCTTAAGGATCGTATACCTACCACACAATAATCTTAGTAGTATATGAATTTTGTGCCGATGTGAAGCTCAGTATGTAGGTCGCGCTTCTCGGAGATAGGGTGACAGGATCAAACAGCATGTTCAAGCCACTATACGCCAAGCATCAATTCCTTCTATAGGACAGCGTTCTCGCGCTTGCAAAGCGAAAATGACTGCCAAAACATGCGATTCTGCCATAGGTCAATATTTACTAGAAAATTCAGAATGCGCCAAAATATATCAGGATATGCATATATTTTTAGATTATTATCACAGCTAGATCTTCCTTTCATTTAAAGTTGTTGTAGTCTGTCTACATTAAAACAAGAAAACCAGTACTCTGTAGCCATTGAACCTTGATTGTCATCCATGTGGGAGTATCTCCTTGTCCGACTACCTGAATTACAAACGACCCCAAAACGTCTTTGAAACGTCTCTCCTCCTTCTTGATTTTCAAAGTTTTAAGTAGTACTTTCCAAATATGTTAACAGCTGAAGTCACTCTTTAGGTTAGTTGCAGACGATCAATAAAAAAGTAAAGATTAAGGTAAAACGTAGCTTAATTTTGTCGGCTTTTGTTGGCTAAAAAATAATTATAACTACAGCCAGATCTTTTCTTAGCTCTTTTACGTCTATGCATGCCATATTTTTTTGTTTATTTAATGCTGTATTGACTTCTTCAAAAGCAGAATCAAACATTTACGTTTTACCAATTGTTTTAAGTGCCTTCTACTTAAAATGGCCATTGTTTTGTTCCTTCAATTTTGCCAGGGAATTTTGACTCCGGTAACATCTGTTCACATCAACTCTATACTGCACCTGATATTAACTTTGCTTGCAACTTTGTTGTTTCGTATCAACCTAATTACGTCATATATCTTACCAAGGCATTTCATAAACAACAATTTATAAGCAATATCCTGGCGTTTTGTAAAAGTTATTTCGTAAGACACTTTATTCATGTTCTTCTAAAACTTTATATGCGGATAAATTGATAAATCAATAAATTCATGTAATTTTCTAACACGTCTCTTTCGCAGCACGATTATTGGAATATCGACTTACGCATCCAAAGGCGTTAGCCATACTTTTTCAATTTCGTTCTGCCTTCGAATGAGGCCTTGCTCAAATATTAAAAATTGAGTGATTTGCCTCCTCGAATTATCATTGCACATTGCATTCTCATTTATCAGAACCTCACTTATTCGAACCTCATTGAACACCACGAGTGAAAAACAATGCCTATCAATGCTACCATGATGATGCTGCAAGGTGTTTCAATACCAAATCGTTAAAACATCGTTCCACAGTTTGACAACATTATTCACAAACCGCAATCTGGGCACCAAGCACCTTTTGCAGACTATCCGCACGCGTTTGTTGCTTTTGAATGAACAGAATACAAATATAAAGGACAATTGATGTGGTTTGTTTTTCATTCTTGAGTCACTCTGATCAACACAAATCACTTTCTCTGATAGATTGTTCTTGCAGTGCAATGTGAGGCAAACGATTGTACTTTCTTTAATGACAAATATCTTATCCTTGTTTATCCGAATTTTCAGCTTATCCAGTGGCAGCGCGTCCAATGGGGCAGATGGGGCAGTTTCCCACCATTGATTTGAGCAAAATATATTTTTTTTATTTAAGAGACCATTCGTATTTGATAATAAACAGTTTATGTAATGCAAGCTCAAGTTTTGTTCGACTTA
>JANTCA010074908.1:4787-15140 GCA_024741275.1 Chironex yamaguchii
TGCAAGAAGCAGACAGGGTGGTCTCGTGTAATAAGCAGCAGTGAAGTTACACTAAGATTAATTAAGCTTCGAACCCATATCTCACACTCGCACTAGATATGCAAGAAGCAGACAGGGTGGTCTCGTGTAATAAGCAGCAGTGAAGTTACACTAAGATTAATTAAGCTTCGAACCCAGGTCTCCCGACTGCAAATCTTACGTCTTCAAGAGAAATGGTGTATTTTTTGACTACCCCTATGATCATTCACCCATTAATCAGTACGATGCAAAGGAGTACATAGTTTATGCAAATTGCCACATACTCTCAGATCAGTGGACATAATTAGAGACTAATACAACTTTAATTAGTAAATCAGACAGACAAAACACAGCCAAGCAATACACAGGCTTCCATTAACCTTGATGCAATGCGACAATGTTTTGGGGTCTCCGAAAGACAATTGGCCAAACAAATGTCTAAAGATGTTCATCTTTGGATGCAGTTGACAGCAAGTATGTTCCCTTAGGCGCAAATTCGCAGCATTATTGAAAAGGAAGAACTTACAAACGTAAGACCGCTCGAAAAATTTACTTCCCTTCTGGTTGATATGTTACTTTACAACAATGTCTAATACGTATACATTTATTTTCAGCTGCTTTTTCCTTCAAATAACACATTTCATTCGCCTGAATGAAACAGATCTTTTTGTAGCAACAATTTCAAACTTTGGAGGCTCAAACTGCTCTGTCTTTAGACCGTGTCACTAATTCCGTCATTAAACAGCCTGACTGGAAGTATCGTCTGATATACAATAAACTCTGTCAAACAGATCACTGCGTAATCTTCGTGCTCTTGAGTCCTTCCTAAGAACTTCGTTAAATTTCATTTGTTAAAATGGCATGCACATTACTTTCAGATTGATGTGACAATTTTTCCATCGCGAGCTCTCTTTATAACTGCGCAAGTCACACAGCTTTGCTATCTACTGTTTACTACAAAGGACGCATCAGTCTATTACTCATATACCTCTCCAAATGCTGGTGCGGAGTGAACAACCCCAGTACCACTGTCATCCGTGACGTAATCATCAGCGAGAACTTGGAATGCACCATTCGTTTTCATCTGTTCAAAATAATAAAGTTTTAAAATTATAATATCCACGACGTAAAACAAAAGCTTCTACGTTTCCCTAGCGAAGCCAAGGTCTTAAAGTTTGGGTTCGGCAGCTGCCTCCAACAGTACTTGTTAGAGGTTCGAGTATGAATAATGAAATTCAACGGCTGTATGCCAGTTCCAGCTATTAAAAACGACTCTTTTATGTGACGACGTTAAGCAGTACTATAACGGACATTGGAGGCGTCGATAACTTCTGTCATCGCCTTACTATTATTCAACTGACTTTTAAACACTACAATACCATGAAAAGGCAGCAAATGATACGAAATATACAACTATTATATGGCAGACTACACGCTGAAGGTAACTTAAACCCAACATTTACATTTTACACCTGGTTAGTACGCAAGCAATAAGTTATAAATGGAAAAAAATACGTGAAATCATACCTATTCATTTATACGTGGAATTTACAAGCAATTTAGTCACTTTTATTCTTTCTTTCTATTCTTTCTAACCACCCACCCACCCAATCCATCCACCCATCCATCCACGCAACCAAATCCATCCATCCACCCAACCAAGTCCATCCATCCATCCAACCACCAAAACACAATCCATCTATAAATAACTACATATATTTTCTATTTCTTTATCTAATTGTTTACTTATCTACCTATTCAGAAATTTGCTAATTCACTTATTTATTGATTCAATAATTTAACTTGAGATGAATTTTTTCCAAATTTCAGTACAAAAGAACCCATAAAACTGGACTCACGTGTGCAAAATAGTCAAATAATGGCTTGTATCTCTTCCCTTTTAATGTGTTTCCTTTGAATCTGTCAATACAACAAAAACAGAAAGAAAAGGAGTAAATTACTAAAGAATATTACACATTGATACATATTATACATATTATACATTACAAAAATTTATCCAGAATAAGATAATGCCGCGGAGCTAGTGAGCTGTAAATAAAACATAAAAGTTGTTTATTTCTAAACATCCCTGGTCTATATTAAAGCGTAAAATATTCAAAAACAGATCACAATGCAGCCTGTCCATCATCTCGTCAGCAATTGTTCACGGCAGTACATTTTTTCCAAGAAAACCAAAATTTGGTTTCAATTTGCCTTGTACGGTAGCAGTGATTTCAATCAATTTGCCTCAAACAGCTAGACTCGGTTGCCTGACATTTCTCATGTTGAATCCACTTTCATACTGCCAGGATGTGCGCCCGTAATCATTATGTTCTTTTCGAAGCATGACCAAATTTTGATCCACTAGGTTTGAAATGAATTTTAATAAGAATACTTTATAAATTTTTTAAATTTTGACCACTCGACAAGCAATACCACTAAGAAAAAAAAATTCCAACTTTGCCACCCTTTGACAAAGATAACGATCCATCCGCAAATTTTCGACCTAGAAGGCCTTAGTCTTAGGCTAGCGCATCACCAAGGCCTTGTAGGTCAGAAATCTGCGGATCAATCATTATCTTTCTCAAACAGGCAGTACAAATTTATTTTACTTTATATATATACACTTTATACATGGTACTACACGGTACATGATACACAAAGGAGATGACAAAGCAAATAGGAAATATCATATTCCCTAATTGTAGCTGCTGTGAAAAAAATGCAATGCAGCGTTGTTGTGGTCTGTCAAACGTACCTGTCAAGTACAGTGTACTCGTCTTCCTTTTTAAAAAGGGCATTCAGTCTCGCTTCCATCATGATGTAAACTCGATTTGTGGTATTGTCTAAGAAAAAGATAATTGAAATGTTCAATTAAATAGTTGCAAAGTACAGTAAAATAACAAATATAAATATAAATAGTGAATATAAATATAAATTTCATAAAAATATAATATTTCTATAAAACATACAATATATAGAGTTTTATATGTAACATTTATACACTTAGGAGAAGGTTGGCCTTTTGACGCATAGTGTGCTGAGACAAGCTATGAAGATCCTGTGAAGAAATTATGGAAGTTTCAAATGAAAAGGGAACAGGAATGGTCAAAGACCAAATGTGTTTTGAGAAATAACAGCCGGCGGTAAATAGTGTAGAAGAGTTGGGCTGAACAAACAAAATGTAATGGCTGGGATGAAGAGGAGGAATGGAGGATCGTTATTCTGCAAAAGTCAATGACTGTTTCTAAGAGTCAATGTTGTCTACAAAAATAACAATAGTCAAGATGATGACGATGGTGCGCAGATCAGAATGACTGAACACGAGAAAAGAACAAAAGCAAATTATAAGATGTTTTGTTAGTTAATATTTTCAATAAATATTTTAGGTCAGTGAATGTAACCTCTCATTTACCAGCCCTTCACCTTAATGCCAGATTGAAGTCAAATGAAAAATTTTTACGGTGACACAATTCAGCATTAATATGACGTTTAAGCTGCTTACAAACCTTCCAAGAATTTTTCCTTGACATAAAATAAATAAACAATACAACAAAAGAAAAAAATCAGGTGACTCTATTCCAATCATTTTTACCTGAAAACATAGCATCTCAGGTAGCCCCTTCAAAATGTGCTTTTGATGAAATCATGAGAAACAAAAAAGATGATCACTGCAACAACAGTAATAATCATACCTTTTACTTTGACATAGTCATGGGTTGGATTAACCACCAATGCTAAATTGCTGGGCAAAGTCCATGGTGTTGTTGTCCAAGCAATCATACTTATGTCAGGATTGTCATCAAGTGGAAAACTGACAATCACTAGAAACGACAAATACCAAAGATACAATGGCGCAATAGCCAATAAGCCCTTTTGAAGAAGAGGACTATTTATCAATGAGTTTTCATTATAAACTTTCTCAGTAATGCGACAGAAGGAAACAATACACAACAATGCATTGCTTTGAAGAAAGTTGATTGCCTACAGATTATGGCATGATTTCTCCTTAATATCTTTGTGCTTCACTTAATTGGCAATTGTAGTATCTCTTTCTTATCATTCCTACCGTACCTACTGTCTTGATAGCATCTCTATTGGATGTTTCTTACCAAGTTTTCGACCCCTTCCTATTGTCCTCTGCCTATATAGCTAGACCACATGTTTTCTTCCTCGTGTTCAATCAGGTTGAATGTTAAAAATTTGCGGATGATTCATTAACCATCAAAAGGGAACGAGAAAGCAATAAAAGAGTTAACCATATAAACAATGTTCTCAGTGACTGGCATTGTTTGAGGCAAGAGCAGCATTCTCTTTCTATTGCCATTGTATTTCAGAGACAACGTTATTGTTGCAGGCAAGAGCAGCATTTTCATTATATACCGTCAATGAAAAAACAGAGTCAACTAATGCATGTGTTGGCATCTTGCAGCTATTCTGCAGAAAAGTTGAAGCATTTAATGGCATCAGTAAAAAAATTTTGCATTAACCTAAGAGTGGCTAAAGAGTTATTGCTTGTAGCAATTAGAGATTAAAATAAAAACAATGCCAGTCTATGTTAATTATTGATTGTCCCTCCGAACTCATAGCTGAAAATGTAATCTAACAGTAGTTAGCCTTATTCCTTCCTTCTTAATAGCAGGCCAATATCCTAACAAAATATCAATGACATCATCTAGCCACTGGAGTGACAAAGAAACAAATTCTTTTGCAATTCACAAATCCAATGCACGAAAACAATGACATAAAATCAAAACAGACAATTAAGCCTTGCTAGACACAGGTATCTGCTTAATTTTCCTTTTAGGCCCATCAGCCAGAACCTTTGGAGAATACACTGGTGAACATTGCTTGCATTTGAGTTGTGTACACTGTGTTAATTTCTGTTTTGGCCAATGGTGTTTTTCAATCATCTGTCTTCCGTGTCAACTGACTCAAAAAAATTTCTCCTAAAACTACAAAGCCAAAGACATTCACTTATGGTGTTTTCTCTTCTTGAAGAATGCAAATCTGGTACTGAGAATACTTTGTTGTGTTCCCATTAATGGCGATACAAAGTAATGGAGGCAAATTCTTACAAAGAGCTCAATTTCAAATACATTCCCAGATCTGGCATGGGAATCAGCTCGAATAGAGATTGAATAGTTAAAAATATCCAACTGTTTATAAGAGATATATAGAAGCATATTCTACTACATATGATGATGACATTAGTAGGCTTCAAATATGATAAATCATAACAATCAAGCTCATTACCTGAAGGATCATTGACCTCTTTATAATTCTGATTTGACTCAAAGTTTGATAATGGTGTATTACATTTTGTTGAATACGGCATCACCTAAAGGTTATGCAAGAATTGCATGATAAATAATTTTACACAAAGATGCCATTGTTTGATATGCATAAAAAAGCATATATCAATGTAGTCTAAGACACACCACCTTGCTTCCAAATGGCAAATGGACATGTACTTCACACACAGTATGGCAGCTCACAAATCAACAATTCCAAGAAAATCAAGAAAATGAATAAAAATGATGTGGCATAGGCATAAGCATAAAGGAATCATGAAACCAATACGATATAAAAAGGGGAAAAAAAAACTGACATATGCCTCATTTTATCTACCATCTTTTTCTTCTCCATATATTCATCCAAAAAAATTATTTTAGATTCTTCACAGACAATCCATTTCTAGCACATTGTTTCAAAAAATGGCTTAATGATAAATAGAATGTATGAGATATTCTTGCAATATGGTGCAATGTCAGCAGTGATTATAAGAAGTATAACACAATTTGAATACGCAATGTGGCTACAATTTGAAAATGTCATCTGAAGGCAATAATACATGTGTTCCAATACAATGGGTACAATAACATAGAAACCCCATTGGCTAAAAATGTTGACACATATTAGTCTCCAATTAAAGCATAATTTTTTGTTACGCCATTTGTATACACGGCAGCACCAATTTTTCTATTTCCTTGAACTTTTGGGTCACACCAGGAGCGTTTTTGCATGGGGCCTGCTACGCTTTCACCCCTACCGCTATGTCCCACAAACACACTGCTATGCAAACAGAATCAAGCTTTGAATGGCATACTCGAGAGCTGCATGACAAACATCAAACAACCAGCGAATGTGCTTTAGAAAAAGCCACATCAGACTGGACACTCATGCCACTTCAAAACACAGTGCACTTCTCGTCAGGATGCCGCTATGCACAAATTTTTTCCCAGGGTGAACACTGCACACATCATGCAAGCACAGGAAGT
The DNA here is from genome assembly GCA_024741275.1 of Chironex yamaguchii. Classification (NCBI taxonomy): domain Eukaryota; kingdom Metazoa; phylum Cnidaria; class Cubozoa; order Chirodropida; family Chirodropidae; genus Chironex; species Chironex yamaguchii. Next base: position 11,087 of record JANTCA010074908.1, read on the forward strand.
AGTACAGTATGCACTGTGTTCTTACTTTGATACTATACTGTGTAAATGCTCAGGGCAATATGATTTTGGTATGACCTGGTCATGGATTTAAAGCAGTAACTTTCCAGATGCAAGGGGATCACACCACTATGCAATTGCTCCTCTAACCCACAACAATGTCTGATAGAATTATTAATTCTGCTTATCAAAGCTGAACTGATAATAGAACGTAACAATTATTAGACCAAGAATTATGAATTTTTTGACAACGTTAGAAAATAACAGGACGATAACTTTTGCAAACCTTAAAATAAATCTGTACATACCCGAAAACCTCTGTATACCATGTTTTTATTGTACAACTGCTGAAATACCCACCTACCAATAAACAAAATTGCAAAAACACAAATCAATATAGAGAACAACATCTAGATATCAAAATGACCTACACACTCATCACCTTACAACTTCCTTCTTTGTGTGTATGTGTGTATGTATGTGTATGTGTAAAATTTACATGTCAAATATGTTAGTCCAAGCAGCATACTGAAAATCATCATGGAACAATGCAGCCAAAATGAAATGGAAAGCAACAATAAACGATTGATGATGATGATTGTGGCTGATTAATGATGATAACTATTAACAATGATAATGATGATTACTATAGATGCTGATGATAATGTTGATTATTGATTATGATGATTACTGATATTGATGATAATGACGAAGATTGACAAATATGATGGTAAGGATGAAGGTAGCCTTACATAAGTTGTGCACCAATGCTGTACAATTTGTATTTTTATTTGCCTTTTCTAATGAGCAAATAAGCCTGGCTTAAAAATACAAATCAATCTATGCTTGTGAATGCTCACACTTCAACCAAAATAGTTAACAGACAAAATACACAAGGTAACACGGCAGACAAACACACAAAAAGTAAAATATATCATGTCTTTTAATCACCCTTTGTAAAAAAAACAATACATTTACAGTTTCCACCAATAAAGCACTAGGCAAAGAACAAAGCAACTTTATGTGATATTAGCCTGTGTTTCTTAGAAAAATAATTAAATGTTAACGAGTATTTCTAAACAAAATTTTCAAAATGAACTCACCAAACCGATTCCATAAATGAGGGATAGAGAGTCTTGTAATCATTCTCAAAGTCAATCCATCTCCCAAGACGATTGACAATATACTAGGACATGAATTATACAATTAAATAATCAGATTCACTGTGACTGACTGTGAACCACTCCATCCAATATATTTCTTGTCATTCTTAAAAATATCCAGAAATATCACTTGTCACATAAAAGAGACACATTTTGTGTTTGCACATTCCATAAAATAACATAGCAGCCCTACATCTGCTACTAACAATTAAATGCATTCAGGGAGTACAAACCTCTGCAATGGGGTCGGGTTGGATTCCGAGTATCAAATGTATTCAAATGACCTGTACTAATAGGTATCAAAGTAACAGGGGGTTCTCCATGGAGATTTTCCTGCTAATTGTGGTTTCATGAAGGAATGACTACCAAATATGGGCAGTACTGATAGGTGCTATGGTAACTGGGTTATCCCCCTGAAGATTCCTTTAGTACTTGCGATTTTATGAAAAAATCGTTACCAAAAACTTCAAAGGGATCAAAAATCCTGGATTTGATCTGAACCATTACCCAAAAAATCAGCTGGTGCTAGTCAAGCTACCAACATATAGTAAAAATTTCAGAACAATACATTAAAAACATTTTTAGTTATTTTGGAAACCAACCAACTAATGAACAAACAAACCCTAATACAAACAAGACCTCCAGTGGAGGTAATAATCAAATTCAAGTGGAAAACATAAGAAAACATGGCTTACTTCCCACTCTCCAGCATATCTTGTGACAATACTTCGACACTCCTTGTTGTAGTTATCAATTCCAAGTTTCTGAACATCCTCTGGACCCTGGGAAAAAACAGTAACCACAACTTTTACAAAGCCTTTGTGTGAAAAACGATTTAGAGATGAAAGCAGTCAAAATGGAATATACAAAACACGAGGCATAAGGAATAAGCAATGCAAGTTTCAGAAACCAGTTGCAACTTTTCCACTTCTAAAAACTTAACTAGCGAGTCTAAGTTGATAACAAACATTGAAGAAACACCTTTTGTCATTAGATGAGTCCTGTTTAACCTATCACAAGAGATAATCCTTCGGACAAGGAGAAACACAACAATGGTACAGGAACTTGCGATTTTTTGCCTACACCCAAATCACTATTGACTTTTCACTTTTTTCTCACTTCCTGAATCTTCCAACTGATGCCACTGAGTAAGTTACAATAAATTTATAACCATATCATTTTATCCTATCTAACAACATATCAAATTTTGCAGGTAATGTGAAAAATTAAAGAGGGGTCTAGGACTAGCTTTAAGAAAATTCTTGTGGCAAAGCTTGTATTAATTTTCACTAGCTATCAGTGCCTATGTATTAAAGTTATGTAATATTGTTAGTTAAGTCATTCGTTCATATAATAAACATAAATTTTATGTAGGAAATTTAAAATATATTTAACTAAACTGCCCATAATACTTCTACATTTGGAGGGTCTGGACACCTTCTTGATATGTCATTCAATTCTATGCATACACTTTTCTGTGTACTACAATCTACATAATTACATTGGATGTATGCATATATTCTGCCCCTCCTTGGTTGCTCCTCTAAAGGTTACAACATCTAGAGTTATAGACTTTAGTTGAAGACAGCCAACGGTAAACGTTAAAAAATACAACAATCAAGAGGCTGAATGGATAAACTGTGACCTCCTATTGGTAGAACATGAGGACAAAGATAAAACCAATTTGATCTAGAACACTGAACCAAAAAACGAATCAATAAATGAATGAATGAACAATGCCAATAGCAGATCGACTGCTTACAAGGGTGCACTTCCATTCTACATTCTGTGCTACTTAGTATATCCTGTACAATCATATATATATTTTTGATGCTAAATCTTTTCTGATAGATCACTAAATTGCCATTCAAATTTCAATTATACAATTATACTATTGCTTCCTAGTGTTGACAGTATACAAACCATTTTTAGCCTCTTACTGTTAGTGTCATAGGTTCTTCTTCAGGGTGCGTTTCTGATGTATTCCATTGTACTAAAAATGATATATCACGCTTTTAATGGCATCTTTTTCACAAATTCTGTTCGCACCAGCTCCCAACACACCAGTCAAAGAAACAATATTGTCAATTACATTTATGCTTTGATCTTGTCCAAAAATTTCAGCTCTTGGAACTCAAAATTACAGAATTCTAATTTTCAATAAGTAGCACAATGTTTGTGTATAATGTTTGCAATAATATAAAATCAGTTAATCTACAAACAAGAAATTAAACAAGACAGATGGTAAAGCATTAAAAAGTATGTTCGTACCTTGATGCCAAGTTTTTGGTCAATTTCATATTCCTGTTAAGAAAGACATCAATATTAGATTGTTACTTCCAAAAATGTATGGCACAAGATCTATTATTCAGAAATACAGATTTTAATTATGATATATTCCATTATAGTTTAAGTGAGTTTGTCTTATTGCGTAAGAAATGACCCTGGCAAACAAGTTAATAATTCTTAGAGAGAAGAACTTGACTTGAACCATGATGTCTGGGCCATTGCAATGGGGGTGTAGGGGTGTTACACCCCCTGAAAAAAACATCTGTTGGCAAATGAAACCTTAACCTTGAATTTTTTCGGCAAATTGTTAAATTTTGAGAATTTCTGCTGGTAGTTAGTCGGGCTCTCTATAAATGGTTCGCAGAACATAGATATATCCTCAAATACTTAAGTAACAGATAACATTAATAACTGAGAAAGGCCATTAAGCCAGGATTCCATATAGCCGTATGTAACCGGGCACAACAGGCAACACGTAAGAACGAAGGGTCCAAGAGCTTTGGCAGTCCTCTGTTTACTAATCTTTACAAGGGAATCACTACAATCCAAAGGAAGACTTGCAGTGAGAACTGTGAGTGTACTTCTACAATTGGATTTTATATGAC
>JANTCA010074919.1:0-12213 GCA_024741275.1 Chironex yamaguchii
TGATGGTGATGCTAATGATGATGGTGATGGTGATGATAATGGTGATGGTGATGATAATGATGATGGTGATGGTGATGATAATGGTGATGATGATTACTACAGCTGAAGGTTTGGTTACATGCAAATGAAACGCACAGGCCACATTGTTTAAATTTGTCTCTGGCTATCCCTTGCGACGATACCAATTATATACTGCTGCAAAATCCCTTAAAATCTTACTAATACAGCTAAGCTAAAAGTCAATGTGATTGTATAAGGATGACTGACGTCTTACCTTTGATCGATCTTCCTTATAAGGTCGCAATTACTACATAGGAATACAGTTCCATGCGAGGCCAGAAAGTCCAAAGCAAAAAGTGAGACATTTATGAATATTTCTGCATATATCTATCTATTTATTTGGTTGCTTTCATAATATTCTACAGGTCAACCTTTTTATAGACCTTGCGACGGTAAGTTCCTTAGCAAAACTGTCCCTGCAATTAGCGGGAACGAAAAGTTTAGAGAAAATGTTAATAATTATTAAGTAAAAATTGGAAGGATTTGTTTGTGCCAATTATCTTTCTAACTGACCTGTATGTCGCACTCCGTATCATCCAAATTTGTCTATCGTTAGTACATTACCAACTGCCAGACGTAAATGAGATTAACAGACGGGCATATTAACTCAAAGTAAACGTTATTTCCATTGTTAGAATATCTCCACGGTTTCTCATCAGACCGTCTAAATATATCTTGAATTGCATGTTGGTGAATCATTTAAAAAGTCTATGAAGCTGTTTCAGGGATTTTTAATTGTCACAAACTACGCAGGAACAATTTGTTTAATAATATCTGAAGTCCTAATTGAAACTAATATTAAAATCCCCTCTAAGACGAATTATGGTTCTTTTGTGTGTAGTCTAATAATTAAGTTACCAACTAATTGTCATATCTTAGAAAACAGCACGATTCAATTGTAATGACTGTATTTATCAATTTGTTGGCTTCCTTACTCTGCTTCGGTAAGGTGATTATCATTTTGAAGCGCTTTATCTAATTACCTAATTCTCACTGCTTACAAAATGGCGCAAGGTGCTTCTAAATGGCGTGCCTCAGGTACACTCCAATGCGTGGTATGTGAGCAATTTTTACTGAGTCGTGGGAATTTTTAAATTATTCAATGGTAAGCAAGGACATTGATAACTGAGTGTAAAAAGAGACTGTGTTTTTAATTTTTAAAAGAGGCTGTAATTATATTTTCTAAAAGAGGCTGTGTTTGTATTTTCCAAAAGAGGCAGTATTTTTGTTATTTAGAAGGCGCTGTGTTTTTATTTTTTAAAAGAGGCTGTGTTTTCATTTTTTAAAAGAGGCTGTGTTTTTAGCTTTTAAAGGAGGCTGTGTTTTTAATTTTTTAAAGAGGCTGTGTTTCTAATTTTTAAAAGAGGCTGTAATTATTTTTTTAAAAGAGGCTGTAATTATATTTTTTATAAGAGGCTGTGTTTATATTTTTTAAAAGAGGCTGTGTTTTTATTATTTAAAAAAAACCTGTTATTACATTTGTTAAAAGAGACTGTGTTTATATTTTTTAAAAAAGGCTGTATTTTTATTATTTAAAAGAGGCTGTGTTGTTATTTTTTAAAAGAGGCTGTACTTTTATTTTTCAAAAGAGGCTTTGTTATTATTTTTTAAAAGAGGCTGTATTTTATTTTTTAAAAGAGGCTATGTTTTTATTTTTTAAAAGAGGCTGTGCTTGCATTTTTTAAAAGTGGCTGTGTTTTTATTTTTTAAAAGAGGCTGTGTTTTTATTTTTTAAAAGAGGCTGTGTTTGCATTTTTTAAAAGTTGTTTCTAGAACATTTAGATCACTGTTTTTCGGCTAAAAAGTTTTTAAACTAAGTAAGGCTTCTATCTGCAATGAAACACAAATCTAAAACGCTTCAGCAACCATATGAAGGAACTAATTAGTTTAGGCAAAAAACATACAGATTTTCATAGCTCATATCTTTGAAAAGTTAATTATCAAACTTAATGTAGACCATAACTTCTTGGTTTAATCTTGAGAATAGTGAACACTCACTTCAGCAAAACAGGTGTTCACCTTCATCGACTCAAGAATGAATATTTAAGACTGACTGGAATTTGACTGGAGGCCAGTGTCTGTTTTAGCTTATGACATTCTTCATATTTTCTCTTTTGGAATCGGTAAGACGACACCTAGATCGTAGCATGAGTTACACAATAATGGCTGAAATGTATTCAGGATGATTTTATTACTAAAATACAAGGAGAGATTATGCTAGTTCACTCAACTGATAGAAGCTACCACCACTGACGATAAAGAATTATAGTGGTCACTAAAATGATGTTAATAATAATTATGATAATACGGCGATGACAATGTTGAAGGTTTCTAGTGATTTATGATGATGATTACAATGATAAAGACATAATGATGATAAAAATGATCATTGTATGTAATAATGGCGAGGATGATGATTGAAATAATAATGAGGAATGACAATGGTAAGTAACAGTGATGATAATCGCTGACGACAACGATGATGATAAGAAATTATGGTGAACATAATGAGTAAAATACCGATGTGTACTGATAACGAATAACAATAATAGTAATTGATGATGATGATAATGGATGATAATGAAGAGGATGATGAATGATTTTGATAGTAATGCTTTGGTAATGAAGGTGATGGTAATAATGATGACGATAACAAAATATATGATGATGAGAAACGTTGACGTTAATAAATAATGATGATGAGTAATATTGATGAAGGTGATGATTGAAATAATGATGAATAATGTTAATAATTAACAATGATTATAATTGATGATGATAATGGTTGATTATGGCGGTATTGTTTATGGTTATCAGGGTGATAGTTATGATGAAGATGATGAGTGATTTTAGCAGTATACAGTGATAATAGTGGCGATGGGCATGATGATGATCATAATGATAAGATGTGATGTTGGTAAGAAATGATGATGATAAGTAGCAATGGTGAAGGTGACGCTAAAATCAAGATGATCTATGATGATGATAAGTAACGATGACTATAATTAATTAAATAATCATCATCATCTTTATCATCATTATGAGCAATAATGGTGAATGTGACGATGAATATAATGAATAATGATCAGTAATTACAATGATAAGTAACGATGACGATATTGACGATATTGATGACAACAATGAAAGTGATAATATAATAGGTTTATAATGATAATCATAATTCATAATGATGATAGCGCTTAAGGCGGCAGAATAAGACCTTTATTTCCATTGTTTGACTAATATCAATCCTGTTATGGGGTATAAGGACTCCATCAATCAACTCTATTAAAGTAGGTTGCTCTTTTTGATAGGTTGCTGCCCAAATATTTTTAGTAAAAATGATAATGGTTTGAAGAAGGATCCATTTGTACATATTTCCCACCTTTCTCCTTATTGTTAACATTCTAAGTTTGTTAATGTTATATGCAATTCTGCTTTTTAAGAGAAGCCAACTTGCAAAAATTGTCTAATCACATGTATGTTTGGAAGCTTTCTGATAACTAAACACTTAATGTTTGGATTCACGTGACCGAGTTGTCGATGTTATTGATTAAACCAAAAAGGTGCTTCGGTTAAATGCACATTTATATGGTCCTCATTTTAGTTTCAAGGCAAGGTCGACACAAACTGAACGTACGAATCTCAGACAAAATAGAGCTGAAAAATGCATTCAAAATCCCTAACGTCATTAGCGTCGAGAGGGTGGAGGGGGTAGCTGGCGTAAACTCCAGGAGCCCGGCCTCGACAAAACGTGCACAGTTGTAATGTTATAAAGTAATAGTACGGAATTCCTCTCATTGTTTAGGGACGTATATGGCAAATGAAGTATTTTACTTTGGTAATAAGGAAGATTAAGTTCTTTGGTCATGTTACAAGAAAGAGGGTTGGATAGTTGTATGGTGACAGGAAACATGGATAGAGTAAATGCACACAGAGCACACCCTTCTGCCTGGCCAGTGTGGTTAGCCCTGTGTTCGTAATATTCGAATGACATGTAACATCAGGAGTCATAGTAACTAGGCTTTCCCCAGAAGGATTTCCCCTATAGTTTTATGAATGACTTTATGACTAGTTATAACGGTAGCAGTTTTCTATATTGGGGTTTTCACCTCATAGATGTGGTTTCATGTGATGTTAAGAGGAGGTCATTGGTATTAGCTGTGGTAAACCGGAATATCCCAAAAATCTAATATCTTGCTTGGAGACTTAATTTGGACATTACACGAGAGTTTTATTAAAATTCCTCGATAATATTTTGAGCAATGTTGCTAACAGACAGAACGCAAATCAGACCAAACGAACAAACAAACAAACGCCGATAAAAACTCAACCCTCTTTGTGGAGAGAAAAATGACTGAAGCAAAGACACTGTTTACGTTCATGTGTCAGCCATCTCTGCATGAATTGTAAACAAGAAATAAAACCAGCAAAGGAAGATTGGAAAGATATGACAGACAACGTCGGACCACGTCGGTCTAGTTTCTTGTAGGGAATCACTGTGGAAGATATAATGAACGGCTTCCACTTGCTTTATGATTTTGTGACCACATGCCAACGAGGATTAAGCAACCTTAGTTCTAGACAGTAATTTAAACTAACTAAAAATTTGATTTTAACATCCAGTATTTATGTTACAAAGAGTGAATAGATTATTTGATCCTATCAACAGCGTAGAGGTGTTCCAATCCGATTTCACATAACTTTCTATTTTGCGAGTAGGATTTCAAATTGTTAATGAAATAGGCTATAGGACACTGAGCATTTGTCTGAATCTAGCCACGTGATAAAACTAATTCTGGCTACCAAAGTATTGAAACTTGTGTTAGTGTATTACTAACCGACAATAGCTTTGGTTGTCACTCTGAAAGAGTAATCTATCACACGTTGATAGGAAGCTTTGCATTAATATTGAGTTACGAGACATCGTTTAGCAGTCTCTTGTTCATTTTGTCAGACAAGAATAACGTTTCTTCTATTGTGAACAGTTTGTCTCTAAGCTTCTAGGAGAAAATATCAACAGATAAATGATGCTCCTTATTCTTTCCGGGATTTAGCACGAAGACAACTCAAGCAACAAAATCGCGACTTACTTGGTCTTAGATTGACAAACTTAAGAAATGATCTTACATTTTTGACAGTGTTATTAGCGAGAGAGTGTTAAAGATGGATCAAATTAGACAAATTTCATTACATATAGTTATGATAAGTGGTATGCAGACAATGCGATGCTTGTTTCTAGAATAATTTGCAATTGGTATGAATATACTTATTTACAACATCAGGGTGTAAAACTGTAAAGTTTCGAATCGTTATGGGTATTTATTGTCTGGAGAAAGACGAAAAATGTGTTTATTCAAATCCACTTAAAATGTATCACAACACAGAAAATATTGTGGCACTATTTTGATTTAGGCAGGTTTCTTTGGGTAGTTATTTGCAAAGAGGAAATATTGGCGAGGTAAATAATCGAAGACGTAATGCGTAAACATTGGAAACAAAGGACGGTAAAATTTGTTTATTTTTGATGTTGTCATGTTCATTTCTGTTACGTGACGTGACGAATCAAGCGGGGACAAACTTCATGCTTAACGAATTATTACTGAGACAAAACCACGAATGACCTTCTCGCCTACTTACTTGAAGAGAGTAAACGATATTTGGGGGCCGAAAGTCCAGGAAAATCTTCTTAACCACGCCCTTTTTGCTTAGGAAAACGCCCCTCTCCAGCTTTGGGAAATGTCCGTTTTAGTTTCAAGAAACGCTCTTCATAACATAATACACAAAATGCGCTGCCGTTGTTATCAAAACTAAAAACACAACTTACATTAAAATACCCTACTGCCCCTATAATTTTACGTCATTTTTGGGAAAAATGGGATAGCCATGATTTTCAAAAGAGGGGGGAACTCCCCCCATACTTCCTGTGGCTCTGCTACTGCTTACACGCACTAAAACGCTGTGTAGCTATTTTGTTGCTAATGATAATAATGATTAAAGTACGTAACTGTTCTCGTCATTTCTATCCTTTTTCCCTTGTGTGCACATTTTCTAGAGTTTTCTACAAGCTTTAAAATCCTTTTTCTATTATGCTGTAGCAAACTCTACTGTCAAACAACCTGTTTACAATATTTCACAGAAGGAAGAAGACTTTATTTCAAAGTTTTAATTTTGAATTTTTCACGACGAATTCATTTCAAAAAGAAACGAAATTTCATGGACGAAATTATGTAAGTCAGGGCAAAAAAGCAGTAACTCTGGTCCAAGAGCAAATTTTGATTATCAGTACTGGTAATTAGACATTTTTGAAATCACTTTTGTAACACGTACAGATGACGCTATCAGTTTTCGTTTGCAAGTTCCGATTCTAAAGAATCGTCTATTACTGATAAACGTTTTATAAGAAATTTTTTGAAAACTTCATTGTCCAAAAATGTATTTGTTGACAGGTGCTTTTTTTCTGCGGCACATTATTTGCTGCATTGTTATGTAGATAATTTATCTTACGGCATCAATTTTGTATGGTAACGATCACTGACGATGTTGATGATTGATATAGACCGTTATTGCAGCCAAGTTTCAAATAAAAGATTTTTAAGGTGCTTGTAAGCTCAGCGTTTTTCGTCTTGGGTTATACATTGTAAATAGACAAGTCGCAATACTACAATAAGCACTTTCATCACCTTGCCACTTCAACACGACTTTGAATGCTTTACAATTTCAGCATGCCGTTCATGTAGTATTATTTAACAAGTATTACAATTTTAAAATACATTCAAATCATTATAGCTAGTAGAGCATAGAAATCTATTTTGTATGTTTTGTCCTTACTGAGTACATGTTTTTAAATGCGGTTGAACTCGAGCAAATAAAATTAACTCAAAGCTTAAATATAATCACTTTGTTCTTGAGTGACTGATTGCTTTATAGCAAAATGTCAAGTATCAAGAGTTCGTGTTGATTTCCATGACTGGTATAAGCCTTTTTTCTGATAGGAAAACCGAATGAAATGTATATTAAACAACGCATGTTCTCCAAAACAAGAAACATTTGTGCGTTTTCATGACCTGTCACACTTAACGCGTCCCTAAACGCTTTTTAACACTCGTCCAGTCATTCTAGACTAACACTTACAGCTTGAGAATTGAACCAGAGTCTGTTGACAGCAATCAGCTTCTTCTGAAGTCTTCTTCAAGACTTCTAAACAGTAAATCATTAATTATAAGTGTATACAACAATGGAAAGACAGGGACGTAACCGCATAAGTTGACTATGAAAACTGAAACGCCAAGAAGCCTTCAACCATTTCAACCTGTTGAAATTTTTATCTCAGCAACAAATTTGACTGGCTTGAAATTCTGAGAGCTGAACTTGCTTCTCATCCCGCTAATTGTCAACAGGTTACTTCATTTTTTAATCAATCAGGATACTGTGTCAATATCTAGTAGTGACAGAAGGAAAATTGCTTATACGTACCAGCTATATTTTGGCTTTAAAGAGTAAAGTTTCATGCACATACCTGGAATGTGAATTGGACGCAATCACACATAAAATCCTTGATGAAGTGATGATAAAAACATCTGGTATGGCAGTTTTGAGCAGCCAACGTTAGGATCAATACCGATGTTCTTGCTCCAACCAGAGTATTATAGTATATTAAGACTTTTCAATCGACTGAAAGTAAATATAAGATTGTACATTCCGACGTTAAATTAAGGTCTTTATTCTGTAACGGATTATTAAGTCGACGCATTTTAGACTTTGCCTAATGTAGAAATCAACTGCTTATAACCTTAAGCTTACTACAACTCTCTTGTCAGCTGTCAATACTGAACTTAGTATCGTGGAATTAACTACCAAAAATTTCCTGTCTGTTAGCTGGTTTTCATGTTCTGTTTTGCAACAGTGCTTTTGGCTTAAGCGTTATTAAATAGAGGTAACCGACGAACCTAGTTTCTAGCAGACGTTTTCTTCCAAACTATATTATCATCTATGGCGCAGTAAAGTAATTTTAATGACGGATGTTTAATATCGTCGAGTGGCAATTTCTTCGTCCAATTTTGAATAGATAAGCTTTAAAGAATTCATGAGTTCCCTTGTACATTTGTTACTAACAACATAATTAGTACTTCTTTTACCATCATACAATATATCTAATACAAATATTAATAACAACAAATGGTAGTTTAACCTACTTCCTCCTACAAAAATATTATCAGTCTTCGGACTATATAATATGTAAATTATATATAGTTGCCTATAATGGGACATAAATGCACCTGTTACATATTATAATCTTGTCTCTAGTATGTGTAAATAATATTTCGCGTTTCAAAAATCTTGCGTAGAGAAGATTTTATATAAATTATTATTCTCATTGTAAAAATATGTATGTATATATTCTCGTGAAGAGTGGAGCATTGTCAAAATATTTGTATAAGCTGACTGAGCGTGCCATGCCGACTCAAAGGTGTGGTGACGGCCATTTCAAAGTTCTTAATATCACGAGCAATAGTATCATGGTTGATAAGGAGGAAAATCATTATTTCAATTTTTAGTTGCGTTGTAGATTAAGACATAATCAGTGTCATGTACATGTATTATTTCTACCATGTCAAACAGTTGTCGATCACAGCAGTTTTGACGAGCATGTATTTTTATCGTAATGTTCTTTTCATGTTAGCTTTGCTGGGAGGACAGTCAGGCAAAAATAACACTCAATTGTGCCTTAAGTCATGTTTGTAATGAGTACGATATACACTTTGTAACTTTACTGCCCTTACAAAGAATAAAAGGATCCATTCGCGAAATTTCTGGCTTACAAGACTTGAGTCTGTTATATAACTAAGGCTTTGTAGGAAGAAAATTCACAGATAGGTCATTTTTTTCTTAATAATAGTAGAAAGTGAATGAAAGGCTCCTTGCTTAAATCCAAGTCCGAATTTCTTTGAAATAATTTTATGAGTCTTTCCTGGATCGGCCAAATGAACATGTTTACGTCCTCAAGAAAATGTTACAAAGTAGTAGCAAAGGGGTGCGGAGGTAAGGTATGCCAGGTACTGTTGTTACTTCAGTTTATCATCCGGACACATGTTGTCGTTTTCAAGGATTGAGAATAATAGTCAATGTCAACAATCGTTGAACAAAGTCTTTTATAATGGGAGGTCTTAGATTTGCGTTGTTAGTAACTATTGTTATCTAAAGTCTGATTTACATATCACTTTTGATCGTTGTCAACTCATCAGCGACGATTGCCTGTTGAAAAGGTGATCAATCGGCGACATGGCACCAATGCATCACCGACACGTTACTAAGACAACACCGAGGCATTGCTGACAAGCTGGTATTATCGTTGTGTGAAATTTCTGTTAAATGTACCCACACCGACAGCTCATCGACAGATCAAGATTAACCCTAGTTTCACTATTCCCTTGCATCACAGACGTATCGGTGGCATCTAAATGTAAGTATTTTGATTTTTCACCCGTCGCCGACGTTATTGCAATGCATAACCAATGCAACGGCCGCAGAATGGAATTGAACTTAAGTCAACTTTTGAGGGTCAACATAGGGCTGTCGGTAACAACCTTGCATGAGCTTTTCGTTAGAGTATCACTCGTCAATACAATGTTGGAGGTGCATTGCTGATGCCTTGCCGAGAGGTAAAAGCTATATAGAAAACAACCTTTAAACCGCCGTGGGTTCAAAACAACTAGTAGGTTACCTAAGTTCTGTGACCTTCAGCTAGCTATTCAATGTCACCTCAAACATTTTAAATATTTCATTCGAGCTTCACTCTTTGCTACTTACAATGGATCCATTCATAAAAGAATTAATCAATACTGTGTGCGCTCATTATAGCATAGAATTTCGACATGGGCCATGGCTAACGCACCGGGTTCCATTAGAAAGGCTTCAAATGATCACAGCTAATACTTTAAGGCAAATGCAAAAATACACTTCTACATCCTAGGCATACTGGAAATGTGTCCATCGCCTGTTGTGGCATAGAATTTGACACTGTGGAGACGTACGCTTGTGTATAATTGGCAGTACAGATGTCTTTCCGTAAGTTATGCGTGGAACTGTTTGATAGTGAAGTAACTAGTGAGCCATGTAAAAGATATTTAAAGTAACTTTCTCCTAAAACGTGTAACAAGCTTTGACGCAAACCTACATGGACGGCAAAAGATTGCCAGTTTTAAAAACAGTGAAGAATATGGCTTTGCCATAAAGATATTTGGGAAACTTTGATTTAGTTTGACAATTGTTGGCGTATATCTTGTTTATTCATGCATTCAGATTAGGAATATCGTATGCATAGGAGTAACCTCATACATATTGCCCCTCCTGTTATTAAATGCTCATGCTCATTAATCACTTCATGTATTTAAAGCGAAGTAAGTCATGTCATTAATGTTTACTTTATTGGAAGTCAACGTCAGGCTTTTTGAAATGCAATACTTTATTCATAGATAATAGTTTTGCAGGATTTGGGTATAAATTTGGCAAAACATGACCTGATGTGATAGGAGATTGATAAAAACAGCTGCAAGTATATTATCGATGTCAGTAATTTTTCTCAGTTAGGATAGAAATAACTCCGCATATCGAACTTAGGAATAGGAAGATTGTAAAAGCATCACTAAAATGAAATTGTATTATTGCATCTGACTCAAGGTTATGTTTTTGTCAGGGTTGTCCGTCCGTCTGTCTGTTTGTTAGCAAGATAACTCAAAAACTTATGAATGGGTCTTGACGAAATTTTTAAGAAGTGTCCAACCTAGGATAAAAAAGATATGATTATTTTGGGGGGATGATCCAAATGGAATCCTGGATTCTGGATCACTTTTTCGATAATGAAGCCTTCATAGTACTCTTGAGAGTCCTCATGGAGATAACTCAGTTACCATATTTGGTAATAATATCCTCATAAAAATGACAATCATGGGTATCGTCATGGGGAATACCCAAGTTGTTGGAATAACAATACTGCTTGGCGGAGGTTTACTTTTCCATCTCGGCATGCCCTTGGTTTTTGGCCTCCTTTGCTCCTAGTGTGATTCTGCATTCTTGTCACATTGCTTGTCATCCACAACTTCATTTTCAATCACCTGATCAGCTATATCCTTGACTTTTGTCTTTTCCCTGATATATGCAGATCTTCCTGCGTCTCCATTCTTAATGTCAGTGGTATAAACAGAGAGACAATAGAGGATTACCTCTGTCTTGAAGAAAAAGAGGGTCTATGAATGATCTAATATCTTTTTCCACGGACCAGCTGTTCTGTCCAGGAGAAACTACCGCTGAACGTATATTATTTTCGTCCCCATTCCCCTTCTTACTTCTTGCATTCTCTCTTATCTGTATAACAACTGTTAATCTTAGCAAAACAGATTGAAACCAACTATTAACCACAGATTTTTGTTGATGTAACTTTGAGTTTAAATGTCATGTCAATCCCAGCTGACAGTCCCAGAAACAGTCACCAGGAGATTAATTACAAGTGATCCTCCAGGTTTGGGCCCAACCATGCTTTAGTTTTCTAGGATTTACATTCGATGTAGTTTAGAGGATCTTTGTTAGCCTTATTTTGGTTGATTTTCCTTAATCTCCTCTATTGAATAGCTGCCGTTTGATTTCCCCATAATATCTCACAGACAAGGATGTTACGTTAATTCATAGCGCCTGACAAATATCTTTTTATAAGAAATAAGCGCGGATATTGTTTTAGGGAAATCTATGTACAGTTTTGATCACAGTTTCTTCTCCTTTACTTGTTTTTAGTCATCCTTTGGTTCTTTCTTCTTGTCCTTGGTCTTCCTTTTGCCCTGATGCGATCAGCTTTTTGTGTTAGGTCTTGGGTACTCCTTGTGTGTAATCATAGTTATTTTCTTGCCTTGGTCATTCGCTTGCCGTTGCTATTAGACATTAGCCTGGGATGTGAATTTCAAAGATGAAGAATTCTTACTTACCTCCAGCAGGAGGTTATGTTTTTGCCAAGGTTTGTGTGTCTGTCTGTCTGTCTGTCTGTCTGTCTGTCTGTTCGTAAGCAATATAACTCAAAAACCTATGAATGGATTGTGATGAAATTTTCAGACAGTATTTGACCTGTGGTAAGAAAGAAATAATTTTGGGGGTGATCGAGATTAC
>JANTCA010074930.1:0-15139 GCA_024741275.1 Chironex yamaguchii
CTTATCATTATCATTATCATTATCATCATCGTCATCGTCATCGTCATCATCATCCTCATCCTCATCCTCATCATCAACATCATCATCATCATCATCATCATCATCATCATCATCATCATTATTATCCTCATCATATTAGATCGCCATTTATTTTAAACGTGTTACTCTCTATCAAATCTTCTTGGATGTGTTCATGTCATTGCCATTGGTCGAAATTCTTAGCTTTTTGGCAAAGCAACTGGTGAGCATAGTGTGCAAATTCATGCCACTTTCTATATTCACGCTATGCTGGCTTTTTGCTTTCACTGACCAGATGGGCAAAACTCCCCATTCGTCACCATAAATCCTATTCTGATATAACTAAAATGTTTGGTTTATTCTTATAACTATCTAAGGATTTGCTGGAATTCACTTAACACAGTTATGCTCATACACTGTTGTGTGCTAGGTACTATGTATATATTCCCCACGTACACTATTTCCTATGTTCTCAGTAATGAGGACGTGGTTCATAGTGCAAGTTTGTCTTTTTTTTCTTGTTACGCTATACCGTGACATCCCAATGGGTCATAGTAGCTCAGTTATTTGACATGGTCAACGTTTATTTGGCTCCAGTTGGATATGACCAAACCTTCTCTTAGTGCTATTCTTTAGCTATTCATGTTGATGAAGCAATATACTACCCTCTTCAGATGTGAAAAATATTGTTTCTTTAATGTTATCTAACACTACTACAGGAATATTCTGCTATATTGTCTTGCAAATTTGCGACATTTCGCTAAAAACATATTTAAAAGTTCTTTTTGTCTTACATTCTTCTATCTAGCCAAACCAAGTTTAAGTATAGAGGACAATTTTTGACGCCCAAAAGTTTTTCTATTCGCATCAAGAAACCGATTAAAAAAAGCTGTAGTGAAATGTTACTCTGTTGTCAATCCGAGAATTGTTTTCACGACTAGGAAAGTCTTCCCATTTCATTTATAAGTATTGCGTACCTACGACAAAAAAAGTCGAGTAGTATATGAATACCTGTGCTGATGTGAAGCTAGGTATCTAGGTCGCTTTTCTCAAAGATTGGGTGACAGGATCAAACAACATGTTCCAGCCACTGTACGCCAAGCATCACTTCGTTCTAGAGAACAGTAATCTCGCGCTTGCAGAGCTAAAATGACTGTCAAAACGTGCGACTTTGACATACCAACATTTGCTAAAAATTCAGAATGCGACAAATGTATAAGAACGAAAATTGTCGGATAATTGGCATAGCTAGATCGTCCTTCCATCTAAGTGTATTGGAGTCTGCCTACGTTGAAACAAGGAAACTAGGAGTGAGCATAAAGGGTTCGTTTCTTCACGTGGAGTCTTCCAACAATGCTTTGTTTTTCATCTTTATTTTTCCTTTGTGTCTTTTCTTTCTCGTTTACTTTCAATCCATGTTTCTTAGAAAATGTTGTCATATATCTATACTTTCCTTTCTGATGATTGATGTACTAAAGTGTGTAGGACGCAAAAAGCTTTTAAGTATGTTTTTAACTCAATATCGCAAATTTTCAAGGCGATTTTCAAGGTTTGTACACACAAAAAGATTACTTTTTGGTTTTGTAGTATTGCTTCGAATGATGTATTTTGCTTTTACTGTACGTTTATCACCTTGGTTTCTGTTTCAGCAATATTGATACTTGAAAGAATAGCATTCTCTGTGGTCAGAATTCGGAGCCAAGGAAGTAATTATTTTCTTTGTATGAACCGAAGAGGCCAACTTGTTGGAAAGGTAAGTAATCTTCGTTCCTCTTACCTAATAAATTCACTTTCTTGCTATTGAGTGCTGTACTATGAGTTGTACATTATATGAAAAACTAGGTGCTAGTGGACCGTTCAGTGTCTTCGCTAGAATAAATGCACTTCTATTATCCAATATAGTGTTGTTGCGCTCTATGTTTCAAATTGTTGTGAGCCCATTCCAGGGCAAAGGAAATTGGATGGATTAAGTGTCTGCCCCTCGTCCTTACCCTGTTTGTTGAGGTCCTATTCGATAGACTTGTGCAATTTATGCGACGTAATTTTTTTCCAGTGTCACATTTATTTTGCTTGAGGTTATATTGAAAGTTTCTGTTTCACGCGTAATTTCAATATAGAGTATTACGCACGTTAGTGTGTGTTGACAACAATATAATAATTATTACACTAAGTATATTTATTATAAACTGGTTTCATCTAAGACGCGGCTGTACGCGTCCGTATTTGACCATCTCTCTGATGTCAAATTGGCCCCCGAAGGTACATATCGTTTATAACCGAAGTAAACTTACTAGAAATAGTCCGATGCACAGCAAATAATTTAATTCATTAGTAGATTGTAGTAGGTGAGGAAACGGGAAATCAGACTGTTGGTAGCTGTTTATATTCATATACTCAGTAGTGACATAAGAGACCATTAGTGGTACCACTCTTACCCATTATGTTTACAGAATGTACGTCCGTCATATTTACACATCTTGGTCAAGCACTGCACGAGGTTAAATCAACTTTTAAAAAATTCTAACGACACCCTTTTGCTGCTCGTAAATTTTGAATCTTATCTTTTCCAAGTAATTTAGAAGATCTATTGCTACCCAATTAAACATCACAGTCGCATTTTTGATAACTAGCTGTGATTAACAAGTGAGAAGTCCTGTTCCAGAAGGTTGGTAGGGCGACTTTGGACATTCGCTCACTTGAAAACGTAACGTCTCGGCACTAAATTAGAAAGAAGACTTCCAAAATGCCCCACGTACTGAGAAGTACTCGCGGTATTATTGCTCATTCTATTTAAAGGAATTGATATGATTAACAATTTTCAGTGACAGTTCTCCCTAATTTAACTGGCCTTTAAATAGTTTGGTCAATTAAAAGGGAAACGCAGCTTGTAACACAATTGACCTTGCATTATCTCCTCATAATTAACTGGTAAGAAACGATGACAAAAATTTATAGGGGGCTTTGCTTGACAGCCTGGTAAGATATTAGTTTCCCGTTATAGGTAGTGTTCTAAGTAACGACATATGGTCTATTAGTTTTAAATTCTTCTATCGTGAGGTCATCACCTAACTAGGACATTGAAGAATGAGGCACAGTTTCTGTGTGTTATCTATTCAGTGCCATTCTATCTATTTCTTAGACCGATGAGTGCGATTGGTTTAAGAACTGACATTCCGGTTGAAGTAGTTGCCAAGAAGAAGCGTAAAGCTATATTACTGTTTCCTAAGATTAGGATAAAAAGAATTTTGAAATGTTTTTAATATGATACGAGATGGCTGTTTTCGAGTGAATATGGGTCAAGAGACCGACATATAGTTCCACAGGTTACTATCTAGATTGAACGAAACTATATTTCCTTTAACTTCTGTTGAGTTGTCAAGATTGCGGAAAAGGTGAAATTTACGCGCCATTGCATGCCGATCACTTAATCTTTACAAAGCCATCTACGGCGCACTTCGTTCTACTGCGCACTCTTCTGCAAAATACTGGCTTGCAGTATTATAGGGCCGACCATGTGCGTGGATTATAGACATATCTGGCGTCGCCTTCTACCACTCTAACCTGGTGGTATCGACCAGAGCTAGACTGAGCTGAGTTTTCATTACAAGATTTTCTGTTGTTGAAAATCGAATCATGTATTGGAGATAGATAAGTTAAACCAGAACGAATTTTAGAAACCTATATTAAATATAATGAACCTTATTACTTCGTGGTTACAAGAAAAAAAAAATAAAGTAATTTTTTTTTTACATCTGCCTCGATTTTGTTTCTCTTTAAGACCTTAGGCTGTAATGTTCTTCATGACAACTCACTTTGACCATAAGTATGTAGAATAGTGAGCTTTATTTGAACTTATCTCAATTAGATGCGATGACCAACCTCTGTATTTTAGATGATTGGAACAAGTTTATGTTTCTGTGAAAACGTGTTTACTTGCCAGTTGCAAGTTGCGTCCGAGAAGGAAATTTTGATATTTGAGCCGGCGATAATTTTGTTTGTTTGCCAGATAACCTTTTAAGTCAATGTCGTATTAAAAATCCGTTTTTCTACAAAGCTCTCTAGGTGTATTTACTCGCTTCTGATTTGCTTGCTTGGGCTTGACAACAGGAAGTTGATGGTTTATTTTATTTTTAAAGTTGACAGGTCGAAACTACTGTTTACCAATCATTTATAAGTCAGTGATCCGCTAATACGGGACAACCCTGAGTGGTATATACGGAAATGAAAGAATGTTTTTGGACCGGTATGCACAGGAGATGGACGCAGAAGACTAATAGCTAGGTGAAGTGTTGGCGTCGTTTTCTTGTTGTCGGCCATACGTGATACAGTCAGTACTTCGGACGACGATTTTTACGAGCCAGAGTCTTCAATTATCGAGAATAAGGTGAAAGTGTATGTTTGGTATCATATGTCTATTGAAGAAACGGCTTGAAAAATAAAACGACTGAGATTACGTCAAAGGCATAGTAGTATAACTATAGTCATGCCCAGATCCCCCCGTAGCCGTACCTTCAGAAAATTGAGGTCTACATTTTCGAAAGAAGTAGGCCCATGAGGGTAGTACATTTGATTCATGTCTACTATTTCACCATGGAGTCAGTATCTCTCAGCGACTAGTATTGTCAAAGCACCACATTTTTCATTCTACCATGTCTGAACTTGCTTTCAAGATTTGAAGGGTTTTGAGACGTCGTAGAATCGTACAAAATATTAAAATAACTACAATACTTGCAAAATAGTTTTACAGTCATAGCTATGAATGGGCATGTGGTTGCTATATGTTGATTATTCATTCCCCAGATAATGCACACGAAAGTTTCACTACTTCGTTTTTATTTATCAATATTATATTGAAAAGATCACACAATGCTCTAGTCCATATTAACACGTCTAACAAAAATGCTGTACTTTATAATTGCCCTGTTGGTAAAGAATGTGTCTGCAATAAAATATGCAAACACCATTGCTTCAAGTGTGATATTACAAACTACTGATATTTATCTACTGTAAAAAGAGATTTACTTTGTAGCATATAATGCAAGTTGCAAATCAGACTTTCCTGAGAATGAAGCAGATTACTTGTGCATATTTTCATGTTGAGGTTGTTGACACCTAATTAGCATTACTAAAAAAGAATGGTAAATGAGGCCACTAGAGAAGACAGTCATAGATGGACAACTTGAATGTTTATGAAATATAACAAGGAACAAGTGTAAGGAGCAAAAGGAGTTAGGGCAAAATAATTTTGGTAGAGTCATTTGTTACTGAATTGCACTTGAGCCTTGATTGACCAAATTAATAATATCACGTAGGATTGTTATAGTTAAGTCGTAGACGCCCTTGGTAGTACTGTTTGGAGCAAAGATAATAGAAAAGGGTCTCTCTCCTATTATCCTTGGTGTGACTGGCTAGTCGAAAGTCCTCACTAAATGTATTTTGGAAATTAGCGAATCGCGTCGTCATTTAGCATAGTGTACAAGAAAAATTGTTTTACCCACCTTTAGTGGCTGAAAATTGCACGTAGCGAGGCTTTTTAGTTGGTCCATAACAGTTCTTAGTAAGATGGGAACACTTTTTGCTCATGTTTCCTTGATTCACGGGAAACCCGAGTAATAGTATAAGTGTGCCAAAACCAGCGTCCTTGGATCGATTATTACGTGATAACATCTCCTCTCCTCTCAAGGGGAATTTAATTTACCAAGGGTGTGTTTTTAGTGGTTAGGGACTGACTCCTTTCTCTCGACCTTTGTCATCAACCATTGTGTTCCGTCGGAAATTGCATGTACTAAGTAACGTTGATGATTTGGAAATTTATCGTGATATCACAAAACCTGCCATCACTCAAATCATCAGTACCTGTACAAACCACAACAACTTGGATAGGAGATATCGAATAACCCAAAAGGTGAAAACAAAACCAAACTGGTTACCGTTGTAAGATGTTTGTTCAGTACGGTCAGGTCTGAGATTCTTCAGTAGCCAATGAAGCCAAGCAGGGGCTTGCTAATCCGAAAATAGTATCCAGCTAATAGGTTGTATGAGGTACCGCGCAAATTCTGCTTTCTTTTTTGGTCTTTTGGTCATCATTACACACGCGAAGTACAAAGGAAAATTTTTCTTTGTATGAAGAAGTGAAGCGGTCATTTGGTTAGGGTTTTACGCATGATGTTGATATTTTTAAAGATAGGTTATCGAGCAGTTCTATATTGGGTTGTAACCAAAGGATTGTGTTTCAATTAGCATCAGTAAAGATGGATAATTGCGAATAATGCACGTTGCTAAATGCGAACTAGTTTAAAGAAAATTCGTAAAAACACAATTTTTCTTTCCGCAGAGAAAGGTACGGTCTCGTGTACACAATTAATGCACCCTGTCTGGTGGTTAACGAAGGTAAACAAATTAAGGAAATGTTACCGCTTCTTTTTCGTATCGCAATGCCTCTGTAGCCTGTTGCATTTCCATCACAAAGTATGGACAGGTTTTGACATACAAAATGGCCTCTTGAGCCAGCTTTGGATGGATTCTTGGCCCATCCCCAGGCTATTAGACATGGTGACACGACATCTCATCGAGCCACCATGGTCATCCTCACAGGATAGTACCTCACCAAACACATATTCCCATGCTAAATATGTGCCTCCTCTCGAATTGTGTGATTCCTAAATGATATAGTTATCGTATTTATTGTACTATAAACCTTACTAGTAATTACACTTTCATTTTCATTCTAGAATTTCTGATTCCTATTTACAGCCATATTTTACTCGCGGCTGATAATTATTTTCTTCCATTGCGCATTCATTCTTAGAAATTTCCCCCACACTCACGTAGAACCATCACTCACTTATAAACTAATTAAATAGATGTATATCACTCGTCACTCAACGAGTAAAATTACTTGTTCTTTATGATGTGCTTTATTACTCCCAATGAATGATATTTTATGAGGTGTTAATGCTAATTAGAGCTATTTATTGTGGTCTCTAAGCACCTTGTGGCTATTATGGTTTAAATTTGCAAATATATATGGCCAAGCTAAAATCTGTGGTCTGTTATAAACAAATTTTGCATGCTATCGATTGTCTAATAGGTATCATAAAATATGGATGTAAATCCAATCATGAGGAAGGAACAGTTTAAAGGAGTGCTGTATACTTTCATGATTGATGATGATAATTTGAATAAACTCTAGTCTTTGAGGTGGCAAAGGGGAGAGCTGTTTGGTTAGTTCAAACGGTTCTTTCACATGTGTCGTGTGAAAGAGTGTTCACAGATTTAATTGTAGCAGTGGATCGTTGATAGGGTTGTACTTCCAAAAGCGTAGCAAGTTAAAACAAGGAGCAAAAAGAATTTTTCGTACCCTTTTAAAGTTTTAGAACAAAATAGAAGAATGTTGTTATCCTCCTTTCCCTTCGTCGCCTTTATGATTGTCAGTATCCATTGCTTTATCATCCCCTTTTGTTTTGTACTCGTCTTCCTCATTATTATCTTCGTTGATATATTTGTTATTTGTGTTATGATTGTTGCCCGCAGCAGCAATTTCTTCTTTTCTCCTTATTACCATCGACATGATTCACTTTGTTCTTTTGACGGTCAGTATGAGCAAAAATGGAACAATTACTATCATAGTCCACCAGTGATCGTTATCAGTCAATCCTAATGAAGCAGGGAACCTTCTGCTGTGACTCTAACTCCTTTAGTATAGTGAGTTTTGCAAACCCATTTTGGAGCCTGCCATATCTCTTTCATGCGAGGTACTGGGTAATATATGTAATTTTAGGCCTTTTGGATGGGAGTTGCGATAGTTAAAGTCTATAAAAAGTACTTGTTACAGATACTTGTTAGTGTATTTTTTCTTATGTAGGTTGTCAAATCTCTGCAGTTTATTTTAAATGTACTAGTGGGCAATATACAGGTTATGTTGAATCGGGTTCGGGTTTTTTTTTTAAAAAAATGCAACTAGTTTCCAATTGTTCGGCCCTCTGCAATTTAATTAATTTTCGGCAATGCAAATCCAGTTTTTGTTGTTCGGGAATCATTATTGCTGTTGACTTCAATTGTGGTTTTTAAAGTTTGGCAGCACCCGACGGAAGCCAGCCTTAATAGAGTTCCCAGAATTCATAAATGTTAAACTTAGAATATAATATATGTACGTAGAGTATTGGACCTAATAGCAGAGAACATGAATATGTTGGTGCACTGTTATTCATGTTATTAATATTGGATGCACTAGCCTGATCTTCACCTAATTAAAATTTGTTTTTAGTCTTGTTAATTAACGAAAAGAATTTTTTTATTAGAATATCTCTAATCTGTGTTAATATTTGTAATGAATTGCTTCCTTAATTTGTTTATATCTCAGTATTTTAACAAGGTTTTCCATCGTGTGCTGCTCCTTTGTGCTCAACATATCTGGCAAGTGCACGAGAGGTAGCCAAGACCAAAATTATTGATTGTAAAATTCTTGTGGCATCACAGTTTTTAGCCTGTGGGTGATAAACAAGTTAGTGAAGGTGTATTCTGGCGTGATAGTGAAACAGTTTTGATCACGTCATGTATCCGCTAGTGGTTACCATCTTTCCCACGTTACGTTTGAGTCTGGTGTCGTGTGCGTAGATCCTGTATCATATTTGAATAGAGAAAACGATCATGGTATATCTAGCTTTGCTAGCCTCATTTCGTGAATGTTGTCAAGAGAATTCTGCTTATTAGCAACCCGAGTGAAATTTCTTGCTCGGATTGTTTTGAAGAGAGGCAATGTTAGGGAAATTTTAACATTTTTAAGGGTTATAAGTCAATGCTCGTGTTTCACAACTTGTCTAGCTTAAGTACATTGCATGGTTTGAAACTACTTTGGACAAGTGTTTATAGTGAATGTGTGCGTCTTTGTGAGAACTCTAATTCACTCGTAACTGTGAATTCCCCTACATTTACAACTAGAGATCACAAATCATACACCTTTGATAATGAATAGACGTATTTTCGAATGACGGTGTTTTTTCTTGCTTTTATTTTGAAGAGCAAAATCTCTAATCGGATAACTTGTACGTTACATGATTTTGTCTAAAATAACAAGTTGATGATCTACGGGACTAGGATGTTCTTGGCCGATTTGGCTTAGGCTTAAAAAATGACAGTGTTTGTTTTGCATAACTTATTCATCAGTGATACCTTTTTCGAGCCTACAGTCTGAATTCCCTGGGTTTTCATAAGCAGAATCATCTAGAAACAAATCAATTTTCTGCGTACAGTAGAAGAGACAGAAACTACGTCACTAATATGAAGTACCGCTAAGGACTACATCACAAATCCAAAGAACGCAGACTGCTTCTGAGGACTCCCCTGTGCTTATAAGCATGCGTCCCCAGTTCAAATTGTTGATACAAAGCCCAATTTAAGCTGTAGACTAACGTGAAACAACAAAGCATTTCACTTGTTTTCCTTAGCTTGTGACGAAATGCTTATGATGGGTTTCGCGTTAATTTTTCGCTTTCAATGTTCTGTTGGTGGTGTTGTGCTCATGTGTTACATGTAATTCGTTGCTTGTAATGTGTTGCTTTTGATGCATCGCACGGAAAGCGTTTCTTGCAATAGGTAGCTTGCGAAGGGTTTCCGTAGATGCCATGCTTGGTATGTGTTGGTTGTTTTGGTCTACTAATGTTGTTCTACTTATAATGCCTTGTTTATGATGTTGTGGCAACGTCAGTTTTCTGTTGTTGTACGCCGCTTGTAATTGGTTGTTTTTGTATGCTGTTTATGATATGCTGCTGCCTATGTTTTACATGTAGACTTACATGCATTAACAACAGACTCAATTGCAGAAACAAACGTTCTTGTAATTGTGTAGACCATAAGTACGACTTATGTTTTGCGTCGGATGCAACTCTGCTATGTTATTCGTAAACATCCTTTACGACAAGGTGTCTGTGTCGTTTTATTAAACACTTTGAGTGATAGGCTTGTGCTGGAATAACCAAACTGAGCTTCCGGAACTTAAAACTTGCATGACACCTGCCATAATGACTATAGACAATGCAGAGGCAGATCTAAGTCAATGGGATGTCACTAAAATTATGTTTCTTTCATACATTTTGTATTTTATGCGAAATTTATACCATTTTGTATCCTTTATCTTTTTTCAGCCAGGACCCGTTTCATCTCCAAGATGCATGTTCGTTGTAGAAGATGATCATCCAAAGGCTTATTTGAAGTATGTTTCTTTAGCAAATTCGAACTTTTTAATGGCTTTTAACAAAAACGGGAAACCTAGGAGCCAAAGTAAAATACCAAATCCAGACCATCGGAGTGTTTTATTTCTGGAAAGACCTGTCTGGTACCCTTACGAGATAAACTTACACTTGACAAGAAGAAGAAAGAAAAGAAAAAAAGACTTCTGTGAAAGAACAGGAAGAAAACAGAAGTCGAAACTGAAGAAAAGTATTTTAAAATTATGGAATGCTTATTGTACTCAAAGAAGCGTAGTGACAACGAGACGAATTGTCGAAGGAACAAGTCACGGGAAAGATACATAATAGTAAGCTTATTCCATGTCACTCTCGCATTGTCGTTTCAATGTGCTTGCAAGCTATGGTGTGATGGCTGCATAAAACGCTTGGCAACACGTGTCAAGGTGAATCCATGAAAATGGATCAGATTTATGTACCGATATCTGATGCAGATGTGATATTTGGTTGTCAACCAGTCGGGATGTCATCAGTCATGACAGATACTGATGATTAGCTGGTGAGTACATCGATCCTGCATCACCTATGTTCATCGTTGTGTATCACTGGAGTTAAGCATATGCTTGATATCAGGTAGGCGCTCTGATATTTATTCAAAGGACCATATTATTGCTACCGTGGGCAATAGGCCTTTTTCCTACCTCGAGTATCAACAGCCGCTGATGAAAAATAATCCGGCATGGCCTGAAGGTAGAAACGTAGAATCTACAAGGGATTTAGCATCCTGAACGCCGTCTGCCTTAGAGCGTGAATGTTGTCATTTAATATTGGAGTACATCTTAGAGAGGCAACTGATGTTTTTGTAGCAGTTAGTATCATTGCATTAATTTGCAGGATTTTAAATACAGTCACGTGCAAATTGAAATTTTTTAGTTTCAATTTTTCGCTTGAACAACTGACAATTAGTGAAGAAAACAAAGTTCCGCTAGACGTCAGAGACCTCACTAAAATTGTCTACGAGGTAGGTGGTTACAATCAGAGGTTTTCTTATCAGGGATAATCGATACCACATTATTACTGTGGCGAAGACTACTGCAATGCAACTATGCTAATCTTAATAAGCACCTTGTTTTGGAAAAACTCAGAAAAGTATCGATTTCGTAAATGAGACATTTGTTTATCTTCTCTTATTTGTAAGAGATGTGGGCTGAACAGGGAGAAACAAATAGATGTTGGGAATGTAGAATGGACTTAACTGAAACCTTATGTTAAATGCTGGAAATATAGATTTACGTTGTCTACAAGTGTGTAAATCTGCTACCTGTATCGATTTGTTTCTATATTCTGTGAAAAGTTTTGTTAAATATGAAGGCGAGTTAAAGGGAATTGTACAATCCTTGTTAATGTGACGTAAGCTTTACGTATTTGGTCATTCGGTGAAGAAGCGTTACCTATTGGTGTTTATTGTAGACAATATAGGCGTATTGGTGGTTATTGTAGGCAGTTTAAACGTATTGGTGGATACTGTGGGCAATTTAGTTTACTTTGATGATGGTAGACTGAAGCTAAGCCCAAATGTACACGACACCTACTTGTTTTGATGAGTGTGGCACTATAAATGTACAAGAAAGTACTTGTATAGATACTTAGTTGCATAAAATTGGTAACAGTTTGAAAAGACGAGCCATATTGGGTCAATTAAAGCTTTCTAAGTGAGAGACTTACTTGACGAGGACAGAGATTTTCCGTCACGAGGCAAAACAAAGGATACAGTAAGCACATACTCTAACATTATAATACGGTGAGGTGCCATGTGGCTGACTGAAAAGAATGTATTGAAAGTAGAACTCGCAATTCTCACAATTCCCACGTTCTACGTTAACTTCCGCTTTCTTTTACTTGGCCATCGGATGTTTTTCCGCGATTTCAAGTTGACAAATTTTCACTTTATAGCCCTTGAGTTAACTTTTGATCGAGACATTCGTACTAGAAAGAAATTAAGTCTCAGACTTGGATGAATATGCATTATATTTATAACCATCTTCAACAGGCCACCCTATTTACCATACTACTTTACATTTACTTTGCATTACTTGGTAAATGCACGGATGTGCTTGTCGCGCTGACCTCATAATATCGTGTTTCATTTCGACAAAAGAGTGGCGTCGGTATGTTTACCCCTGTTATGTATTCAACAGACTATAGAAACGGACGAGGTCAAATGCGTAGAAGTTGTACATCACTTTCCCGTTTTTTTCCGAGTGCTATGAATTTAGGTTTGATTTCTCAAGGAATGCCAATATTCACACCCGAACAAGGCCTATACTTATTTCTCAAAGCTGTGAAAGACACCGTCTAAAAAAGGTTAAAATATGTAGAGTATTGTTCCGCTATCGCTGAACTTGTACCCGGTTAATATGGAGCCTAAACTATGTTCCAAATAACCGATGATTCTATACCGCCACTAAAGCATCTTTGCCTTGTTAGAGTTTTACTGACTTTTTGATAATTTACTGCAAATGTTAGGGCCTTTGACGTTATCTACATTATCTATCAGGTTTTTATGTTGCAGTTGTGTATTTCAAATCTTTAGCAGACACAATTGTATTTTTAGAGCAAAAAATTGTAAAAGATCCCCCTTTCCTATCCTTTCAAACGTCGTATTGATGTAAACTTCGTTTGTGTTTTAATTTCTTGAAGAGTAAGACTTTGGTACGATATAGTATCGCTTTCATGCTTTACAAATATTCCAGGAACCGGTAAATGATAGAGTTTTGCAAGGAGTAATTTCTATCGTGATAAGGGTACGTGGTCCTACTGAGATATCATTTTTAATTCAGAAGAGGTTTATTATCTGCCGTGAAGACTTATCATATATAACAGCAAAGCAGAGGAAATTATTGACAGAAATGGTACGAAGAGTTCAATTGTAAAAGTTTTATGTATTACAGCATACGATTTTATAATAGCAAGAAGAAAAGACGATTCTAATTATTACTTAACCGTGGTTTTTGTTGGTCGAGTAAGATGTTTTCTTCTCTTTGTAACCGATCTTTCCATTAATTGCATTATATGGTATTTATGCAAATGTAAGAACAAGACACTGATTTATTGAAGAACGTTTCAGTTACGAAGACGACTTGTATTTATAGTTGAAGTACCAACATTCAAAGAATGAAAATGAATTTTTAAGAAAATATGTCATTTGATTTTCAAATCTTTCTCTACGTGAACTGATCAACTTTACCTAAGTACATACAGGCTTAGTGTTCTTGTTGCCCAAATATTTAACGCCTATCACAGAGCATCTTCTTTTCCTATTCAAGCACTTGAATTCCATTTGTCTTCTAAATTATTGCCACTAGCTAACTTATTACATAATAGCTCTTCTTTCTCTGCCTCTTTTTACTTTTACTCCTCTTTGGTGACCAGTTATGAACCTTCTCAGTTCACCTTGACAACTGCACATACCAATATTGTCGGGGTGAAAACAAATTCCGGCTGCTATTTAAGTAATTTAGAAAGTAGGTGTAGGCTTTAAATGACGTGAGCACTGATGGGACTGCCTAATATCCAGAAAGTAACTATGTATATATCTATGCTTAGAAGATTTTGAAACAAACAAGACAACTGAAAATACGTTGTTATTCAACATAAATGGACTCGTTTTGCATATAATACTCAAATATTTAATATTTTTTCGTTCTTCATAAGCAACTGTTATTCCTGTGTTTAAGTTAAATTTAGGCCCGTCACCCCAGTCAAGTGGGTTGTCATTGGAAACGGGCTAAATGGCGTCGGAACGAAAACGTCTATGCTCGAGTGACTGCTCCGTGCTTGGTTTTAGTAAATAAATGGGGTAGCTCTCTTGAAAAGGAGTGAAGGGATTTCTAGCCGCCTGACTGTGAGCTTACCATGCTCTGAGGTATTGCGTTGTGGTAGCTCTGTTCGTTGTATTTTTTTATGTAGATGATCCCATTGACGAAGTGTATGACTAAGGGTTGATTCTATCACGTCACTTTTAAAATATTTTAATGTCCGCATTCTGTCATAACCACAACAAATTCTCCCTTATCAAATGGAACACTACAAGGGTATCAGTAAAGGGGTCATACTTACTTTCTCATACTTACATTCCAAGACATTTTGGAACACAATGGGCACCATATCTTCCTGGGCGAGCTGTGTCAGCAGCAGCTCCTTTCATTCCTAAATTATTTCAGCTCAGTTCTTGAAATGGCCGACCCCATTGTTTTCTGGACGCAATTCTTTCTACAGTTTTCCAGGATCCATGTCGTTGCCATTGACCGGACAGGAATAAATCAAACCAGTTTGGCCGCATTCAAAACTATGAATTTCACTGTATCATATATTTCATAAAGCACTTTTTATCTGTTCAAAATCTAAATTATATCCGGAGCTAGGGAACATACAATCCATTCTCCTTGAAAACGGGTTTCCAGAGGATGTTGTTTCCAGAATTCTTCGAGAAAAGATCACTGATTTTGTAACCGAAAAATCTTTTTGGTCTCAAAAATGTCCTGTATACTCAGAACTTCCTTGGCTAGGCAATGTTTCTATCCGCATAGAAACACAGATTAAAAAAGCTGTAGTTAAGTGCTTCTCTGCTGTTAATCCAAGAATTGTTTTCACGACTAGCAAGATCTTGTCATCCATTCACAAGGATTGTGTACGTACCACACAAAAAGATTAGTAGTATATGAATTTTTGTGCCGATGTGAAGCTCGGTATGTAGGTCGCACTTCTCAAAAATTGGGTGAAAGGATCAAACAACATGTTCCAGCCACTGTGCGGCAAGCATCAATTCCTCCTAGAGAACAGCCATCTCGCACTTGCAATGCGAAAATGACTGCCAAAACATGCGATTCTGCCATAGGCCAACATTTACTAGAAAATTCAGAATGCACCAAAATGTA
>JANTCA010074941.1:0-14944 GCA_024741275.1 Chironex yamaguchii
CCGCGGTTGCCAATAAAGTCTTGTTTAGCTGCTGCTCTGACGAAACTTTCTGCTGGACGTCTAGCTATGTGCCCAAAGATTTTAAAATCGCCCGAGAGATTCTTTACATAAAAACAAATGCTTTAAACTGGGAATAGTAGTGAGTGCCCCACTCATGGCCAAAAAGTGGTATTAACCAATGTTTTATTTTTAATTTCAATAACCTACACACCGTAGATTATTGAATTGTGAAAACATCTATTGTTGTTGCAGAGGGAATAGGATGTCGCCCATGAGGGTAACCTCTTAAACGAGCATATTTCTTAATCTAACAATTTCATGGTTACTTAATTGCGTAATGCGGAATATGGACGACGAAAAATTTTCGCTTTGATCTGCCTACACTACGCGGGGCTACTATAGTGTCCCACGAGGCGTTGGGCAATGAGCTTCGGCCTTTGAAACCGTTGTTTTGCAATGTTTGCGACAGGCTTAGAAGAATACATTGCACTAAGTGATGCGATAACGCTCATTTTTAGCACTACATTTGTTTACTGTATTAAAAATGATAAACTTTCTTTATCGTGTATTTTCATTGTGGTTACTTCTGGTAATTAGTAATTATTATACCGCAGTAAGATAGCTCCGTATTTTACAATAGAAGTTTCGGCGTCCGTAGATTAGTACGCAATTTAGACGACTGTTAGACAATAATCACTTTACATTTACTCATAATTCGAAAAAATTTTATTTACATCATTTGTTACATCCTTTTGTCTAATCTTTTTGTTTACTATTATTACTACTATTATCATCATTATTTGGTTTATAAGAATGTGACAGGCGCATACTTGTTCATGACATAAAAATATGAACGAGTTCTTTGTGACAAAAGCCACGCATTCTGTTTACTTAGATAAAAACTTTGAATTTATCTTGAACATCCATTTGTTTAATGTTATATATTTACTGTAATTGCCATAGCCTACTAGAGTATGCCAAATGCATTCTTGTTCATAAAAATATGATCAGTCTATCTGTCACTTCCCTTTGTTAATCCTGTTCTTTCTTCCTAGCCTACACAAAATGGACACGAACAAGGACCTGATGCACCACCTCCTGTGCCACCCAGACCAAGTCAGGCTGAGGATGATGCACCCCCGCCTTTGCCACCACGCCGGCAACCGTCTGGAAAGGTAACAGTGGAACCCTTTACAATCCTTATTTCATACAAACATAATTATGAATTATTGTAGTCCAGGTAAACTAAATATAAAACGAACCACTCATCCACGATAAATGATCTAACATTTTGTGCACTGCTATCCGGACGGCATTATCTTGGAATGTCGTGGCCGCCACGGTACACAATACTTTACTCAATGTGAATAAATTATTATTACAGTGTCCGAATAATTTATGCCTTTTGTATTAATACCCTTGTGCTCTTCTGATAGTTTATGCTCAGTGTTAAAAATAAAAGAATTTATGCCCAATTTTATATATTTGTTGTTTAATGTTCAATTCTTCATTTCTTAATTCACGTGCTTATTTTTTTCTGTGGGCAAAAGGAGTTCGTTTTTTTTACTTGTACTCTTCCAATAGTGTTTTGTTTCTTCCTTTTCTCTTTGTTTTTTCCTTTGTTGTTTATAATTGGATAGTTTCGATACATGTTTCGTATAGATAGATTGTCATATACATATACTTTCCTTTCTGACGATTCATACTCTGAAGAGTGTCAGACGAAAAAAGCTTTTAAGTATGTTTTTAGCGCAATGTCGCAAATTTTCAAGGCGATTTTCAAGTTTTGTACCAAAAAAAGGTTGTTGAAGTATTTATTTGTTGTATATTCATTTATTTGCATGTTTAGCTATTTCTTTACTCGACTTGTTTCTTCTCTCTGCCAGACAGCGACATCTTCTCAAGCATTTTTTCAACGAACACCGGTAAGTTTGCCTTGTTTTGTTTGCAGTTTCACAATCAACTCATACACTCTGTTATTTGGGACACTCTGTTATTTGGGACAGTTGGTGTTTGAGCTAGGTCCTCTTTTGCTTATTTGAGACTTTTATTGAACCCAAAGTATCACAGAACAAAGTGAAATTTACATTATTTCATCAAATATTGGTACCCTTGCTACAGGCGTACTATGGTATGAGTGGACCATCGGGGTTCATTTATTGATATGCTGTTGTCCTCTTCCATTGAGCTGTTTAGCTTAGTAGGAAAGACGTCAGATTTGAAGTCATGAGACCTGGGTTCGAAACTCCGATAGTCACAATCATAACTTTACTTCTCTACTATTATGCCACATATCAACGTATGCAGTAAATTAATCATGGCGCTATTGTTTTATGTTTGTTACCAGACCTTTCATCTGACGAATGTATGGATCTTATTGTCTTCGCATGCAAAAGGAATTGTATTTTTAAAAGTACACCATTTGCATCCTTTGTCTTGCCTTCGATGCGTTTGATGCCCGATGTTTGCTTTGCTTGTTACTCACACTGGATTGCAAACGAGGTCTAGAGAAGGCAGACGAAATACGGCTAAGACGTATTGGTTGCACTAGCTATGAAGAAACTGTTCTGAAGTATACATTGTGTCCGTGGTATAGGTAGATATAGGTAGATGTAACTAAGATAGGATGAAAGTGAATGTGTGGACTTTAATTTTGTGAGGTACAACAATGAGTAAGTTTGACTAAGTAAAGGAAACATTGTATCAGGTCATAAAACGATTATCAAGCTGTATTTTGATTTTCATGACTGGCGTTGACAGGA
This sequence comes from Chironex yamaguchii, assembly GCA_024741275.1. NCBI lineage: Eukaryota > Metazoa > Cnidaria > Cubozoa > Chirodropida > Chirodropidae > Chironex > Chironex yamaguchii. The sequence goes on from JANTCA010074941.1 coordinate 2,763, forward strand.
GATAATGATCAAAGATCTGTAAGGATCTTTGCCAGTTTAAGACATGGTTTGTGTGCCAGAAATCGTATGAAAAGACACAAGATAACAACAAGATGGAAGGAGCAAGTTAACAACAAAAGGAAAGTGAAGAAATATATGGCCATTTAAAACTTCTGCCCGGAAAACTTTACGGTGTTTTATTACTTCGTAAACATTGGTGTTTTCGTTGTTTTGGTATCCGATGTACAAGACTTGAAGAGTTGACCAGAGGTAGGAAAGAAATAAGAAAGTTAACAAAGGAAGCACAAAGAAAAGAAATGAAAAGTATTAAGGAACTGACAGAAACAAATGAAGAGGATGAGTGAAAAAAAGGAGAAAAAGAAAGAACTCAAAACAATATGAAAAGGAACTGAAATGATCATAAGGAGACAGTAAATAGCCCGCTGATAAAAGTGATGTAGCGATGCTGATGTCACAGATACATTCAATGTTGCATCCTGGTCCTACCATAGGCATTTTAGGAAATTCCTTGTCGAAATTTCTTGCAATAGCTTTACAATAGATGAAGGTTTTTTAAAAGGGTATTGAAGTTTTGTAATACGATTGTGTAATGTAATGAACCTAATGTAAGATAGGCTGTATTAGGTTGTATGATGAATACGGTATCTTTTAAATGTGATCTTATTTTAGGCCAACTGCTTTACTAAGATATTCAATGAATGTCCTCTCAACATATCCTGTGCAGCTAGTTGGACACATCCTGACAATAGAAGTAAGCTAGTACTTAGTCCTTTGCGCTTGATATTTTAGTATTGATGGCTATGCTTAATTGGGAATTTTCGGGGGACACGATGGGCGTTACGTTGGGGCATGCTTGAAGTTAAAATTAATTCGTATGTGTTTGTTGTACATATTTATGTTTATCATTGTATAAATCCGTGGTAACTTTAATTTTTGAAGAACAGTGAGTGGTTTTTATAGCGTGTATTTGTCTTACAGGACGTATCGTAGAATTGGGATGACGTGAGAGCTTTGGCGTCATGTTATTTTGTAGAAGAATTTTTTTGGTGATTCATTCCTGTTAAGATTGCTTTTAAGTATAGACATTCCTTGTTCTGGTATTATTCCTTCTTCAATAAACCATTTGCAGTTTCGTAATCCTTAACAATATCAGTTTGGTTCAGTACATCTGTTGTATGATATCACATATTAAATATTTATTATTGATCCATAGATCACTACTTGCTGTTTGCTTCCAACGAAGGAATCTACTCTCTTAACTTAGATGAAGCTCAGAATGTAGAAATGGTTCAGGTAAGACTATATTTTGTTATATATATATATGTAATTTGCAAACGTCAGCTTTTGCAAACGGAGGACAAACTAATAGTCAACCATCGAAGGACCTCTACATATGCGAAAACGTTCATGGAAAGGGTCCTTAGATTTTGCAACTGTTACAAACGAGACAAATTTTAACCGCTTAAGTACACGAACACGCTGTCGCATATTTGCTTATAGACAGCTTAATTGCACCAGTTGATGGTTGGGAGGATTGGATGACCAGGAATCGGAGGAGCGTTTCGTCTGACATTCGCAGGTAATGATTGATGATCCGAGGTTTGAATCAAATCGTTACGAGTAAAAACTAGACACTACTGAATGACTTAGCGAAACGGTAGTTGATTCTTATTTCTTAATAAAGATCACAATCTACTTTTCTTGCTTTGCTGGTCAATGGAATAAACTCCTACAAGTGGTGTGAGTCTGGGCTACGCGGTATTTTTTTTCGCACATGATAAATGTAGAAATTTACGACTCGTTGCTGTACAACCAAAGCCTTAATGTTAGAAGCAGTGAATTCTCTTGAAAACCGTTATGTAGTCACTGTAAATGGTGACGAGGATGGTAAAGACCCTTGTTTAATTTAAAGCTACGGTCTCGAAAGCTGCTGTCTTCGGGTTTACATGACTTTGCCGACTTTTTGCTCAGAATTCACGTGTGGTCCGTGTGAAAAAGTCAAGCTCTAAATTACATAATTCATTTGACGAATTTTTTGGAGTTACTAAGCTTCCCTGTCTATACGTATTCTACTAGAATGATGTTTTTCTTAACGTCTTTCGATCTCGAAATCTTTAGGGTCGTGATGTTGTATTAATTAAGTAATAGAAAGTGCCAAAGTAAATAAACTTTACAGAAGTTACAGCACGGTGACAATTTTATTGTTATTGTAGGTGTACTCCAGGCCTTGTAGTTGGTTGTATGTTCTTAGGAACATCCTTGTCTCCGTTTCAGGTAAGTCGGTTTCTTAATAATTAACTAGGGGTATGCTAAGCATTGAAAGTGTAAATCAATCGATTTTTAATCACTTTATTACCTAAAGATAAATCTTGAAGATAAAGAAAAATCCTATCTACATTGTGTAGTGCCATCGGCAACTTTCTATAGACAAGGCGTCTGGCGTTTCTCCCAAAATTGCCCTCATTTTAAAATCGTCCCCGCCCGCAACATCCTTTCCCGTATAGTCATCTCGCACATTGCCTTTCTATTTACCCCCCGCTTACATCTTTCATATCCACAATGATTCTTCCCATGTGGTATAGGCCCTACTGCACTGCCTCCATGCCCGTGACGGCACTTGTACGTTAGGCTCCTTTTTTCGTCTTCTCTTTCAGTATAAACTCTTTGAACATCTCTTTGATTTGCTGCAATGGTATGTTGTGCATCAACAAACGTTGATATGATCTCTGAAGTCTGTGGATGGGCTTTGGGCATTGCACCGGATCATTGACTCACTGTGCCCTGTGCCATCATTACCAGATCAAAAGTTCCCGATTAGTCCACTCCTTATTTCGTCTACAAAACATATAATAAGTTGATCTAATGACGCATCCAATTATTTTTCTTAATAAATAGTCCGAGTTGTCAACCTTCAATTCTTTGAACATGACCATAATTGATTTACTGTTGCTACATATTCCACCAATAGCACTCATGCTGAGGCTGATGAAATTAACCTCATACAACTTCTTAATAATGATGATTATAATAATGATGATAATAGTAGTAATAATAGTAATAGTAAATAATAATAGTGGTGGTGGTAATAGTATTGGTGGTGGTAGTAATAATAATAGTGGTGATAATGATAATCTTGGTGGTGGTGGTAACAATAATAATGATAATAATAGTAATAATAGTCATAATAATAGTAGTAGTAGTGGTGGTGGTGGTAATAATAGTGGTGGTGATGATCATGAGGACATTGGTGATGATAATTATGGTATTGGTGCTGATGGTGGTGCTGATTAAAGTGGTGGTAATACTGGTGAGGATAATAGTAGTTGTGAAGGTAGCGATAGTGATAAGTAGAGAGTAAATTCTTATGCCAGTCGAGAACATGCACTGCGTTTGTTAATCAGTGACAAATATTGTAGTCGTAATTTTTGCCGCTTGAATGTTATTGTTGCCAGGATCTCCTGCAAACGTTTACATGCACAATTTGATGTCTTTACATGCAAGGCAAGGAGTTGAAAATCAGTATGTTCCAGGACCAAAGTAAGTACCCTTGTTCTTATGTCATGATCATCTAGTGTTAAGTTCCATTTTACTGCCTTTCTGCCCCTTTTATTGATCGATTGAATTCCATTACTACTATGTATGTGTAAATCGCCTCCTTATTTTCTTTCAGATACCTTTTAATTTGCGCGTTACGTAGTTGATTCTCTTGGAAATCTGTGACAAAATTATAATCTTTCGTATTAACTGTTTTAGGTTTTGGGCTCACCTGCGAATTTAGGTTGTGATCATGTATTGTTGAGCACAAATATGTTTGGCATTATTCAGAGCAGACAATGGCGTCGTTTAAAAACTCTGACGTAGTTTCTTTTAATTTTACTTTGCAGAGGCGTTGCATACACGACCAAGATTCAAGACACTCAAGGTGTCAAAAAGTGTTTTGTAGGTACGGTCCCCTTAAAACATACCTACACAGAAGCAAATCTTACTTTTAAGATCTTATACAGTAGCGAAAAGTACTCTAGAGGCATTAAATAACATTGTTTTGGAATGCTGCATTTGTAGTGCTCTCATTTGTATGGCAGCCGATCTTTCTACTTTAGATGCTGCTGGTAAGCAGCTGAGAATAAGCTCGCTTTTCCCCTGATACCATTGGATTGCGTGAGGTTGTATTGCTTGAATAACCGTTACTGCGTTCAAAGATTACTTTGATTGAGTGTAGTCCCCGTGTTTCTCTTGACGAGTGACAGCCAGAAGGAAATAACAAATGTGCTTCAGCTCCTACTGTGTATTACAGTGTGGCAATGCCGCCCTAAGTATATCTAGAGACAACAGACTTATACAGGAGACATTGGTTCTATTTCACTGAAACACTTTCGTATATTGAAACTACAATGCAAATCAATAACAGCATGATTTTTTTTGTTACTGCTTTAATAATTCCTATGCCGGTGTTGAACAACGAAATTTGGAGCTCCAGGGCACTGACATTGTTAACTAGGGGCCATTCATAAAGTACTTATGCAGTAAATCGCCCAATTTTCTATCCTCCCTACCACTGTACGTACTTGTACGCTTTTGTGCTACCCCCTCTTTGCGTACGCACGCAATTGACCATTGAAATGTGTCCCTCCCCTCGACATTTAAAATTGTCTTTTCAACATTTTGTTCTTTCGACTGGGTAAACAAAACCTAATAAGCGTAAAAGAGTGTTTAAATTGAGAGAAATAGAGAAACCAAATACATTTCATAAACATTTTACAATCTCGTGAAACTTAACTTATAAATTTTGATAAAAAGGCATAACATATATTGATATACTTCTATGAATGGCAACTTAAAATTAAGATTATCTAAAAAATTGAATGAAAAACAGTCGAAGTGCATACGTACGCACGTATCAAAACCTCCCTCCCTCAGTACGCACCTGTACGCTTTTGGTCTCCCCCCCCCCCCAACTGCGTACGTACTTTATGGTTGGCCTCTTAGTAGTATCAATCAAGGGGGTAATACTGCAACATGATCAAATTTTTGCTGCTTAGCTCTATTACTTCTTGATTCATAGCATCAGTCCCCACCTGGTTTAGGGAACTTTTTCCCATCCTTGGTCAGTTGTCACTGTTTTGCCATATTACAGAGTAGCGATGTTTGGTAACGGCTTCCTTGTAGACAACAGTGGAGTCGGTGTCTCTTTTATAAACATGTCAAGCTTTCATCTTTGAGCAAATTATTAATAATTATAAATCCAGATAGAATAACATGTACGTTGTTCGTGTATTCTGTTGCACGGTACTCTGAATATCAGAGTAAAAAGGCCCTGAAGTTTTAATCGCATGTACAGATCTGTTGTTGAAGAACGTTAGAAATGCCGGTTGTTTAATAAGCAGATGCGCAGCCTTGGATACCGTGATCTTATATCTTAGAATCTTAGTGCTAGTACACCTTACGTCGTGTCACGTTAGGTGTCAGAAGGGTGTTGAGTTCTGTGTAATTGTATGTGGAATATGCCATTTACAACTAATAAAGGTTACATTGAAAAAATTCGACTTCACTGCTTAAGTGCGCTTTAGTTCATAACGAAATCTTGATTGTGCAGGCAAAGCAAGTAAAAGAATTGGTAAAACAACATGTCTAGTTTAATGTATATATGTAATGCAATTATATTTTCTTTTTTAGTTCACAATCCGTATAATAGTCAAATCTACCTTTGTTCGGCTTTAGTAGATGGTATTCTACTGCTCCAGTGGTATGAGCCACACCAGAAATTTATGATAGTACAGGTAAAGACTACTTTATTTTTATTATCCTTCTGCTGAGTAAGGTATATTTTCACCTTAATGTGATGGTGTATCTCTTTGTTTGTTTATTTGGTTGTTTATATTCGTTGGTTAGCAGGATGACGAAACAACTACAGGCCTGATTTCCAATGTGGAAGGGTAGAGATTGAGGCTGGGAAGAATCCGTTTAATTTTGGCTTGCATTCAAATTACCAACTGGATTCTGGAGCCACAAATATTGCCAATGACATCATTTCAATATTACGGAAAAAGCAGTTTTCGGGAATCCCCGATATGTAAATTTACACAATTGCAGAAATTGTCACGGGGAGACCCCAGTAACCATGACTCCTGATGGCGTCGTTTGAAATCCCACGTGACCCTATGGCTGGGCGGAGGCCTTGGCTGGACTAGTGTCCATGCTACTTTAATGATTTGCTGTTAATTGCTGGGTTTTGGAATATTGTCACATGGACAAAGAGAATTTAGTACAGGTTATTTTTTACGGAGAAATGTGGGGTACAACTACACCTGTGTGCCATTAAAACAAGAATGAGATAGAAATTATATTTTTCGTGCATAATATTATCATTCGTTTACTACACAAAATGATAGACAGGCATGTCGCTTGATGTTTTGAAACTGGTTGTGATCGTTTGTGTAAGTAAGTGCATGTACTTGGTAATACTTTGAGCGTGTGTTTGAGAGACTGACTCGTGTTAGGCCAAAATTGTGTCTTAAAACGATCATATTTCTATTTCTTTTTGTTTAAGTAATGTTTTGAGCGTACGTTTGAGAGATTGACTCATTCTAGCCCAAAGGTATCTCCTAAAACGATTGCGTTAATACTTCCCTATCTCACGACCTAGCATGCTCCCTTAATAATATGTGTCATCAGAAGGCTTTGATTATGGCGCGACAAATCCAGGATATCTGTAGCCATGATTATGGATTTTACCTATCATTTATCGACTGTACGTTGTGGAACATTATTTCTAACAATCTGTCTTAATTTTCTCTAGAAATTTCCTTGCAGTCTCCCAGAGCAAATCAAAGTGTTTGAGCCCATAGTGTCAGCAGATCAACAGTTTCCGCTGATCTGTTTAGGAGTGATTGAAAAGTGAGTTCCCTTACTTGCATTTGACGTTTAGATTGTTTGATCTTGTTTGAGCTTTTACTTTTGTCACATGTATTATGTTGGTCGTTTTCAAATTTGCTTATACGGTTTCCGATGCCATTGTTAATTAATGTTTCAGTTGTTATTGTCACAGTCTCATTGTCAGTAGAATACTCAAAATGTCGACACTTGCTGAAGGTAAAATGCATGGCAGATGCCAGTTCTATTTGTTTTTATCAATGGAACTCGTGTCATTGCCATTGCCTCACTTATTGCCATTACCAGTTCTCATATCAGTGTTTCTGTCAGTGGACGTTGCCGTTGTTAACATCTTTATTATTCCAATAACATTCAAATTGATTTTTTCTAGAGCAGCCTGATTACTTTTGGTCTTCGTATTCGTTGTTGACGTCTGTTATATTCAAATTACTTATCTCATATTTGATAATGTACACATTTCTCTGTAATGTTCTATTGTCGTTTATTATTTTTCCATGCTCCTTAAGAAGGAGTCGCAAATCGATGTTGTAACCAGAAACGCTCCATGGACATTTTGAGGGAGGGGTTTTGTATTCGAGGTTTCTTTTGTCACAAAAAACATCGAATTTTAAACAAAAGACTTGAAAGAATCAGAGACAATTCTTTGGGATAAGTTGTCCTTGCTTCCTTTACAAAATTAAATACCAGGCCTAGTCTTTGGAAATTTTAGAAAACGTCGATTCTTAGAAATTAGACCTGTGGGCGTCTCTTGGGAAATAGGGTAGGGGTCTGTGAAAAATACCCTTTTGAACGGTACAAAATCGTTTCAAAATCGATCTGTAAGTCTTCTCTGAATGTTGAATGGCCGTTAATAATGTATAAATTTCTCTTTAACGTTCCATTGTCGTTTAGGGATGATGGATCTCTTAGTTTTGAAAAGCTTAACTTGCAGTCTGCCTCTAACTGGTTCTTGCAGCAAGGTTAGTAGTCGCATTAAGATTCCCGGATGTGTACGTCAGTGTCATTATCCATGTAATTTCTCCGTCTGTTTGTTTAGTTATCTACACTGTGAAGTCAAACAATAAACAAAGATGCTTAATCACATGACTAAGACCTTTAGGTTAAAAATGCGTGGATGTTTTGGGTGTTTTTTTTCAAATACTAGTAAAGGATCAACTGTTGTATTTTATTTTTTGTCCATTGCTCCAGAGACATTCCGTTATTGAGGATTCCAAACAAAAAAACTGTCAGTTTGAAAGTACATATTAGAGCCATTAAAGCCGAACTAATGAAGTTGCCCATGCTGTAGTAGGCAGCAGATTATCTCACATCCGTAGAGTATTTGTGTACATCCTTAATATCTTGTTTGCTTTTGAACCGAAAGTATCTGTTTCCAGAAGTAATATATACAACATACGATATTTTGGAGTTGCCGCCTTATTTTTGGAAAGTCAAAGATACTTATGAAAAGGCCACGGTGCTGCCTTGAGTTTGTATATTGAAAGAAACTGTTTACTATATCATGTTACTTGGTTACGTATGGTTACTATAGTGTTAACGTTTTTTCTTTGTAGATGCAAGTGTCCATGTGAAGTCTTTCTCTCAATTGGAGAAGGATGTAATTTTGGTAGCATTTGATAGTAAGTATTAAAATTAATGCGTAAAAATCGTACGAATAGTTTGATATAAATTAAACAAATTGGCCGAAAATTTTGGAATAAATCTATTTGGATTAATCGAGCATATTTGAATTGACCAAGGCTTTTCAGATTCAGGTCCTAGCATTAAAATCATTACTTGTCCTGGTAAGCTGTACAACCCATTATAGAATGCTGCACTTTCAACCTCTGTCCTCAACCCTTGTTATCATTTGTCACTCCGTATTATATTTTGCTTCTGTCGTTTTTGAGCAATTTGCTACACAGAGATCCTCTATGATCTGATAGATAAGCCAACGATTTTATCATTACTGTCAACCCTTGTTAACATTTGTCACTCCGTATTATATTTTGCTTCTATCGTTTTTGAGCAATTTGCTACACAGAGAGCCTCTATGATCTGATAGATAAGCCAACGATTTTATCATTACTGGCAACCCTTGTTATCATTTGTCACTCCGTATTATATTTTGCTTCTGTCGTTTTTGAGCAATTTGCTACACAGAGAGCCTCTGATCTGATAGATAAGCCAACGATTTTGTCATTACTGTAGGTATTTTGAATCCTTCTGCCAACAAGGCAAATACTGTAGTAAGAGAGAATGATGGAATCCTTTGCTTCTAAAGAGCTCACTTCCATTTCATTTCAGGACCATTTCACTGGAATCAGATACCCTGTCGGACGAATGCGCTCATTAAATTCTATTAGCATTTAGATTTTCTCGTGTCAGTTTACATAACAACATGCTCGGAAAACAATGCTGTTGCATCTGATGTGTCTGGTATCCTACGTTTTATTTTGAGACTGATAGTCATTACTGATATCGCACAACAGTTTCAGTAATCTTGCAGTTTGGTCACCACTGCAGGCGTTTTCGCAAGAAATAGATCACGCGAGTTAACCAGCGCTTACGTGACCTCTCTTTCGTGAACGATCGCTCGAGGTAAAAATAACAAGTTAATAAGAATAAAAAACAATATTGTTTTACTTTCCATTCCTTTGCAAAGTGTTATGTTTAATTCGATTTCGTTTAACAGTCATTGTTAACATGAAAACTTGACTGTCCTTTGTGCTGAGCGATCGCTCGCATTAAACGAAAAGGTTACATCGCCTGACGTGGTTGTTTTTTACCCTTGAAACAAAAATGATAATCAAATTCTCGTCTGAAGTATAGTTGAAACAAATGTTCTTCTAACGCGATTTGTTCAAAGCATTTCTCCTTTATTCTTTAAGTTCCCTTTCGTGGCTTGTTTGATCCTAACATTGGCTTTGTTTTCTCTTGTGTGCAGAAAAAGTCAAATTTGTAAACATAGATGGATATAAGAAAGTCATCAAAGGGCATGTCACTGAGCTTTTATTTGATGAAGAAATTGGAAGCACAGGTAATTTGAAATCTGGCAAATTGACGGTGACATTGGTCCATGGAAATCGTCATTCTGACTTACGCAAATCACATTCAAAAACAGCCATTTGGTTTAGTATATATTATTATGAGTATTCTTTCAATCTATATCCTTCTAAGATTCGGACGAAGAACGTACTAATGCAAGAACGTACGTATACAAGAACGTACTTATTCTAGAACGTTTTAATACAAGAACGTACTAATACAAGAACCTATTAATACAAGAACACACTAATACAAGAACGGACTAATATAAGAACGGACTAATACAAGAACGTACTAATACGAGAACGGACTAATACAAGAACCTACTAATACAAGAACGGACAAATACAAGAACGTACTAATACAAGAACGGACTAATACAAGAACGGACTAATACAAGAACGGACTAATACAAGAACGTACTTATACAAGAACGTACTAATACAAGAACGTACTAATACAAGAACGTACTAATACAAGAACGTACTAATACAAGAACGTACTTATACAAGAACCTACTAATACAAGAACGTATTAATACAAGAACATACTAATGCAAGAACGTACTAATAGAAGTTTCATGCTTTCCTTTCAACATGCACGCACAGTACAAGGTGATTTGGTATTGACCTCCATGTTTTCTAGCTGTCGAAATTTTCTCCTGTTTTTATCTTGTGCGACTCTGGTTGCTTGTAGATTTCGTAGATTGAAATCGAACTATTTTTATTGCAGTTTCTTGTCTCTTATTGAATATCTGTACGTTCTATTCTTTACTGTCTATCCTTTATTCTTTATTGTTTCCAGTGCTGTGCGGAGGCCTTTCTTAGTCCTGGACGTACCATATGGTGTTGACAGTGACCTCAAAATCCTAAGTACAGGATGAAAATGCCGCCAAATTAAGTGAATGTATTGGAATTTTCTAATATTTTACCATTTGCTTTGCAATAAGTTTGTTTTTTTGGGTTTTTTATCCTGTAGTGTGTCTCCCTGGAAGCGTACTGACATTCCATAAACACGGAATTCAAGGGAAAAGTCTATTGGACAGTCAGGTATACGCATTTCAGTACTTACAATCGTCATACTTTGTCCTTTATGATTTCATTGATGACTGGAGCATGTCAGAATCCGGTTCTGTTGAGAAGTAATGTTTCCCAACCCGCCCTATAGTTAAGTCGTTAACTTGTTTTTTGTGAGTAATTTTGCGCGTTTGTGACAATGTTTGGTTATGAAACGTTATTTGTTGTCAGAACTAGCCACGGTCACCAGAGTCAAATTTTGCGTCGTAAATTTTATTATCTTAGTAATTTCGCTCAAGATTTTTGTCGTCAAGAGCCAGGAATATAAATTACCATATCAATGGTCTTTAGATAAGGTACTTGAAGTAGCGCGTGTATAAATAGTGATGGACACGTGTATAAATAGTGATGGGACACGTGACACGAGTTGTTCGCTGTGCAGCCACATGAATTTGCATTGATGTGACGTAGAAATCTTAGCAACAAAACACGCACTGCGCATGTCAGAAGCCTCGCGAAGATGTCACCAAGACTGAAAATTTTGCATGTCCGCAACGAGATGGCTTTAAAGTTCTTCATATGTATGCTACAGTGCTTCTTAACGCTTTGGCAGTTGGGTTGTGTCGGGATATAAATTCTTTGGCTTTGATCATAAGTAATTGAATCCTAAAGGGCTAACGACATTTCAATGTATGTGTTAATAAAGATGTGTTTTTGCCGTACAGGTCACTGCCCAGTTTTCTGACCCATCAAGAATCTACAGATTATTGGGTTCAGACAGGTAGGGTCAACAAACATATATATACTTTTGATCTCCCTAGTAGCATTATACAGTGAGTACGTAAGTGTGTCTGTGGCATTTCAAAGGAATCAAATAATTTGCGTCCAAATGTTTGCATGCAAATGTCTGCATTCAAATGTTTGGATCCAAGTGTTTGCATACAAATGTTTATATCCAAATGTGTTGATAACTGCACAAGACTGTTCGTTTCTTGTGGTAGAACATTTACCCTGTTACCTCGTGTTTGTGTGACTGCGGTTGTGACATTATCAGTATTGGCTTGTGAACCATTTGTTTTGTTAGAAAACGTCGACTTTAGTATGGATGACGAAAAAAATTGATGAATACATTATATACGCTAATGAAAGTATAAAGCCCTCATGTATCATCAGTATAAAGCCCTCATGTATCATCAGTATAAAGCCCTCATGTATCATCAGTATAAAGCCCTCATGTATCATCAGTAT
>JANTCA010074941.1:15155-36527 GCA_024741275.1 Chironex yamaguchii
TCATGTATCATCAGTATAAAGACGTCATCTCATTAGCTCCAAAGATAACGAGGCCTGACGTCGTGATGGTATCTGCATAGGACATTGAACAGTAAATTTCATTATCACGTGCTTTTGGTTCGATATTTTTATTGGACCTGCATATTTTGTTGAGATTAACAGAAAAGGTTCAGTAAGGGCTTATTTGGCTAGTAGCTGCAGACGCGTTGTCAGCTAGTAATAGAGCTCTCTTTTTCTGCGACTAAAATGTCTATTCTGTGTCCACACGATGCCAGATTCATTTTCCATCTCAGTCGACTCGGATATGCTCCCCTTGGAATTGTATCACCGCTACTGCTGTTACAAATACTCTGCGATGCAGCTTCTGTTGATTTGTTTTTTGTTCTCCGTTTGGTGCTTAATTTTGAAACTAAAGCAGTAAATATCAAGCAGAGGTTTCTTAGCAGTAGCGCATCAGACTCATTTGTCCATACGAGCATCAAATGAATCCGATGCATTTGACAATCCGATGTATCTCGCTTTTCAAGAAGAGCGATTTCACTTTTGTACAACAGTGAAAAGAGACTCGGATGCAATCGGATGCAATCAGGCTATGGGAACAAAATAGCACGCCTATGCATAGGGGCAAGAGGAAGCCTGATGACAAACGAACCCTGTATTGTGTGAATAGACCCGCAGATATTGTACATTATACTGCTGTTTTCCAAACGTATCCCTTGGCTACCATATTGTTTAAGAATTGGGGCATCATCTTATTTTTAACAACCTTTTCGTTATTTGCTCGTTCTAAAAGTCAGACGTAAGATGAAAACTTTCTACTAACTTGTACTATGTTCTAATTTCTCCTTGATTTACATGCTCCACCCTCCACTTATATTTTGTTATTAAGTAATTATCATGCAAGTCATTGAAGATTCTGTATCATATAATAGCTGCCTAACTGTGTTCTTTTTTTTCTTAGAATTGTTGTAATGGAGAGTCGACTGCCTACTGAGCAGACATCGAATCTGTATATTTTAGCAAGTAGCTGAAGTTCTATGGGTATCTTTCTCTGTACCTGATTCAGTAGAATGTCAGCATTTAGCTTTTTTCACTTCCAATGAAAGGAACATCGAAGCTGCGTTTGTTTGATGGCTTTAATTAAAACGCCATAGGCTTTCATTAAAACGCCATAGGCTTTCATATTTGAAGAAAGGTAATTTGTAAGAATTTTCCACTACGCCAATAGATATCGCGATGCGATATCGATTGTTGTCTACTGTCGTTAGTGGGACTAGCACGTTTGAGGATTTATTGCAAACGATTTATGCTTTTTAGGCTTCTTTAGAACTAGCAAGTGTATTTGCCCCGATATCTGGGTCTGTCGGGGGTCAGGGGGCATTTCAGCCACTTTTAAACTCTACTCATTTTATTTTTTCCTCTCTGTTTACGCCGGTACGCCCTCATTTGGGCTATAAACATAAGACCCTTCCGAAAGGAAAAATGTCAAAATGTGGATTCCTGTCGGTTGTTCAAAAGTGTTGTGTTAAATACAGAACTTATACTCTGTCGGACATTTTGGCTAGAGAGGTCCCTCGTTTTTCGCGAGGTTTATTCTCTTGAAATGAGACGCAATAAGCATTTTTCGCGAAGTGCTTGGCCTTATTTCTTACTATTATTATGTCTATGTTCTAAGGCTGTAGAACCTCTTACTATACAGTGAATACACTTTTCTCAGGTACGCATTGAGATTTTCTCACACTTGTCTCATGTTTAAATACTTCCAAAGTTCAAACTTTCTTAGCAATATGTAACAGTCCATACTCGTTTGTCCGAACCTCCCTTATCCGAACCTCGTTTATCTGAACGCCACGATTAAAAAATAGTTTTTAAGAACGCCTACAAATGCTAACAGAGTGATTTTGCAAGGTGGTTCTATACAAAGTCATGAAAACTTTCCACAATTTGTCAGCATGCTTCACAAAACCGCAATCTGGGCACCAAGAAACTTGCGCGGACCTTCCGTACTCGTTTATTCTTTTTGAATACAAATATAAAAGGACAATGTTGTGTGTTTATAATTCATTAAATCAATCTGATCAACTCAAATTTCCTGTTCTAATTGTTTGTTTTCCAGTGCAGTGTGTGGCAAAATATTTTACTTTTTAAAGAACAAATATATCCTCGTTTGTCTAACTTTTCAGCTTATCCGAACAGTTTGTTACTCAATTTAAGCTTCGGCTGTTGGGATAGCTGAACAGAATGAAACCAAAGATCAAAACCTATTTTCAGGCTTAAGCATTTGTTTGAGAAGTGAAAGTATATACGTTTTCCTATTTCCTATTTCTAAAATATATTTAATTTTAATGTCCAACCAACGAGTCTGGACACGAGAAATTATTACACTAAAAAATCCGTGAAACGGCGAGGCCACGAAAAGATGAACTGCGTTATAGTGAAGGACAACTGTAATGATTTGAATACAAACGAGTGACATTCATTGTACTGTATATTAAGCAATGATGATCAAAGACTTACTATATAGCTACCATTTATAAATTGCCTACTGTGGAAAACGAAACTGGTATTCAAACGCGAAAATCGAATTGAGGACAGAGCACTGTGCGGCTCTTCTCCACAGTAAAGTTTTAGAGTGGGTAGTGAGGTCATGCAGATGTGTCCCAGGTCATAACTGAAACTTCAGTTGATTCGTTTGCGTCTTAGTTAGACTTCCTAGAGCACGTACAACTGTCGGTTAATGTCACATTGTATTGTGCTGCAATTCTTGTGTAGAATAGAGTACAATATAATATTGCTCAGCTTTGTGATCGACTTTAATAACGTTACTTCAATGATCTATTTAATTTACGCATTATATTGGAGGCATGTAAAAAACGACGTTTGATTTGAACTCGCATCAAGGTCGTAAAATGCGACAGGATTTATCGAATAAAATGATTTTATTCGACTATAATTCATCAAATGCAGATAATTCGAATCAAACGTGGCATTTTACATGCATTTAATTAGCCAATTGTATTCGTCACATGGAAAATGCGGCTTCTGATCTAGGCCTTAGTGCCTTGGACTCTGAAATTCGACACTTATGCTGTGTACTTAATATAGCCCTGTCTAAGTTTGCAACCATTGAAACAGGTCAGATTGGACTCCAGATGATATAACATGCGTATTTTCCAGACCTGAGGTCTGCATTGTGAAGTAAAGCATATCAGCTTGAGTTTATGATAGCAATATTGGGAACACCACAACAACATCCTCAGAAAGTAAGCGATATTTCTTTCGGGAAAACAAGAGCATGTCTCTATAGTGTGCGTGATATTTCGAGGTTTCAAGTTTGCATGAATAAATGAATGTATTTTATTGCCATTAACTTCAAAATATGGCGCAAATGTTATATGTTGTCGACAGCGTTTTAACTGGTTGAAGGATTTTCTTCTGGTTACATGCAAAAACTATTCGGCTTGTCATTTTTCTATATTATTTGTGGGCAGTTTTATTCCCATGTTGCACTTACGGTTTGCAAATTTGGTAGTGACATTTATAATGTACTTCGACACTGTCTCAACTGGATAGGTACACAACATTCATTTTTACAAAGGTTTTGCAGTTTGATCGCGTTTATGTATGATGTAATACCGCACGTTGGTACGCAGGCCTCTCGCTCACAGATCGCCATCCTAGCGATGTAAACTGGTAGTGTAAAATAGACTTGTCCCATGTGATTATCACTTGTTTCTTGGGATTCCTTTTTGCAGTATCAGTGGTAGCAAATCTTGTTTTGTTGTGTATTTGTGCCATCATGCGCAATGAAAGGGGATTCCCAGCCGCCTCGCTTCGTCATCACAGGCAAGGTTCCTGCAAAAGCTTGAACTTATTGTTTTTAGAGAAAATTTAGGGTTGATCACGGGGGTGGTATTAGAATTCACGTTTATAATTTTTTAAAAAATGCCTGTTTCTCGTGCGTATTGAGTTGAACTAGGTCTTGTCATTGGTTTAAGTTTTATTTTTATTTGTGAAGCTTCGTTTTTAACGATTACATTATACTTATTTGTTTCTCTAATGACACAGTGAGTGTCGTACTGTGACAATTCCCATGCCTCTTACCCGGTGATGTAGGAAGTTATCTCCATATGCCTCTATTTGTCGGATTTTGCCGATTTTTTTGTATCGGTGTAGTCACCGTTAATTGTCGTGTGTAAAGTAATTTTTACGTGAAATATGATTGTGGTGTATATTTTTTTATGTGGACAGATATTGACGACTTTATTACAGACTTTTGCAAGCACCTTTTACTCTGATGTAATGAAAATTGTCTTTTAAATTCACTCAGTGCCTTTTCATGGAATTTGATATGTAAAAATTGATTGCTATTTTGACAACATGATTGGTATGCATTAAGGATATGACTCTGAAATGATAGTCCTTCGTGTGCTCATTGTTTTACGAGCAATCACTCCTGCTCCCTCATTATTTGCTTTGATAACTGAGTGTGACACTTGGTTGGTTTGGCAGTGGCAATTTCCAGTCAGGAGAAACTTGAAATAATTAAGAACTTTAAAAGGGTAGCAATCACTTGAGAGAGTTAGCAAGAGTTTCATAATTAACATGGCCTTGTCCTAACCAGAACGACCGAGAGTATGATAAAAATGATCATCATGATGTTTTGAAACATAAAATGATGTTTTGAAACATAAAGTGTAAACAGAGACGTGCGATATCGTATTTAAAATGTAGTTGACAAGAGCGACATCCAACAATTTTATTGGTTATATTGAATAGATTAATCTGGTGATATTTACGTGGGTAACTGTCCCCGAAAAGGTTCCTTTCACTAAGAAAATATTGGATGAGGGAAACTCGGTCTTCCTCTGCATCCAAGGTATTTTCATGAAAAGAGTTGCACGAGTTTTTATCCCACAAGTCATCAACTTTAGGTAATTTCTTTTTCACTCAGGAGGCAGATTAACGCCAAATCAAACCTCAGTAGATATTCAGTCAAATCATAGTACGAAAAAGAGCAGGTCCGAGGAAGAAATATCTGTCATTTGCCTTATAATAGCACGAGAATTAAAATGAAGTCAACATTTGCGAGAAACAAGAGGGCAGCTTTGGATCAGGAATTGTGTGGCAGAATGAATGCAGAATCCACCATTCAATGCTAAAGAGCTACAGCTAGATGATTCAAGCAGTTTCTGACATTTTTTGAGAATAGATCATGACAGTTTTAAAGAGCTTTAAAAAGTAGCCACTAAAATTCGAAAGAGTAGCGCCTAAACGGCTACGTACATACAGAGAACCAATCTTAGAAGAAGAACGTTTATGTAGCAGAAAACGATGATAAAGCACTTCGTTTTTGTAATATTAATCATGTTAGTCATGCATTACGCATCTTCTAGGTATAGTGAGAAGAACGATATCAAACATGCTTTAATCCAGAGAGGATCCTTTGGGACCATAAGGTCGATAAGCATGAGAAGACATTTTGTTGCTTGCGATCTAAATTTTGGCGCGCAAAATACGACATTGACATCAATCGAGATAGCCCTCCTATGGTCACCGTACCTTGAGCGTTTACATGGCTTAAGTAAACAAAAAGCTGGCCCTCCTAGGAAGGTGACCCTACCTGACAAGTAAACACAAGTCGGATAACCTTCATAGAAGGGTGACCTTACCTTCATGTAAACAGGCCTTTAGAAAGAATTGTCGTGCTTAAATCAGTAACAATTGACATCATAATATAAACTTGATTCAGAAATAACATAAGTATTATTTCTCGCTTGAAAAGTGTTGAGACAAACTGTAAGGCGTTCAAGTTTTCATATAGTTTTAATTTCAATGTTCATCTACACCGACGCTTCTCATCTTTTTCGTTCCCATTCCTCTTGGGAGTTGAAACAAGCATTGAAGTTTCCTAATTTTTATTGGATTGGTTAAACAGTGGTTCTAATAGAATAGTATCGTTTTGGTGGTATAGAGAGAAAAAATAGACTAATTGGCTTCAATAGAGACTTAATAAGCGGGATGGCTGGAATAAGGGCGGGTAGATAGGAAACTCCAAAAATTAATTAGCGGGGAATGAACGGCATCGAGGTACCGAAGAGTACTATTGTTTTTGAGGAACTGCAAGAAATTTTATTGAAAACATTGATGAGCATTTATTCATGAAGGACACCCAATAAGTATGAAGTCAACGAGCATTTTCAAAAACGATATGTATGTTCACATCAAAATGTCAGGTACCTATAACTGCCAAGTCAGTGGAACCCTTGCGCCTTATGCTGTTGGGTGAGAGCCTGAATATTGGGAATCAGCTGCATCAGTTTTAGACGTAAATCCCCACGATCGATGATGTCCGGACAACTGTGTGTTGTAGGCAAAATGTCTGCTAAAGCACTCAAAGTGCATTCGACAGGACATGGTATGTACTGATGCCATGGTGATTTCCTTTGTTTGATACACTTGGATCTTAACGTCTCAAGAAACAGGCTTGCCGTTTGAACTACACGTGTAGCAGTTCCTGGTTCAGCAGCCAATTGTATAAACTCTAAAAGGATGCGCGGAGTTTTCCAGGTAAATTTGCGATTGACTGGGGAAAAGAAAAAAGTTCAAAAGAGGACCCAGGATTGTCCCCTCTAAGCATGTTGGCTTTCAAAGTACCAATGGCTGTCTTATAACCGACAAAAGAAAGCAGCTTTTTGCTAAACTTCTACGCTTTTTGAGAAGCAAGAAACATCATCCTTTATTTGCAACCAAACCTGGCTTTAGAAACTGGAAGAAAGTGACTGAAAGAATTCAAGAGCATGCAAAATCAAAGCTGCACTGGCAAGCTTTAGAGGAGGCATTATGGACAAGTAAAAAGCATCAATCTTTTGGTGGATGAAGTTAACAAAGACAAGCAGTGCTGTAGATTAAAAGGCCTTGTCTCCCACTTAAATACCCGCAAAACACTATTATTACAGGGCATTGCAATTTCAAGAGACAAGGACACAGGTTCAAACGTGACTCAGTTCAACCTTGACAAAGTATGCACAAGTCTTGACCTACAGAAGTCTCTGAAATCAAGGAACTACTCTGGGCATACTGTTACTGTTGAACAAATGCAAATGCCTGCTTTAGATGCAAGGAGACATGTTTTGTTGCAGATAGACAGTATTTTTCTTTTGCTGTAGATGAAGCAACAGGTATCAATAAGGTACAGCAGATGTCCATTACAATGCTTGCTTGCTCAAAACTGTATGAAATACAAGAGCACTTCATTGGCATACTGAAATGTAGAGAGTGTGAATGCCAAGGCACTTTTTGACATTATAGTAGACACGATGACGACATGCATGCTACCAAAAGAAAATGCCCTTGGGTGTGTATTTGAAGGAGTATCAGCCATGGTAACGTTAGGTGGAATGGCAGAGGAGTATAAGAGTGGCCAGTCACTTTACATTCATTGCCTGGGGCACTGTAATGATCTGATCACAAAAGATGCTACTTTTACATGTTACTTGTTTGCAGAAGCTGGAGATATGTCCCAAGAACTCTATGTAGTTATTGGTGTATTGTCAAAAAGAATCAAACTGTTTGAAAGCTTTCAAAAAGGAATATTTTGATGCAAGCGACATAATTTGTCAAAGATCCATAGTTTTTGTGTGACTCGCTGGAAAATCAGAGGAAAGGTTACCAAGGTGATTATTGAATAGAAGAGATGCTCTGCTGATTGACATTTCAGGCTTTTCAATGGTTCATCGACTGGCACTAGTTTATCTTCTAGTGATAACGTTATATTAAATGCTTTATACATAGATGTAATTGACACAATGACATTATCTGCAACAAAAAAAAATTTCTCAGGAAGATCTGTTTGTATTGAAGCCAATCGAGCATTAGCTTATCTCAGCTGTGAATGGAAGGATAATTGAAAATCAAATTGACTTGGTAAAGAAAATCCAAGACTATTTTAAAATGTGTGACTTCAAGCTATTGGAAGAATGGTTGAATGAATTCCATCTTCTTTGAGGATGTATAATGGGGAAGTAAATATTTATCAAAGAATGGCAGAAGTGACCGAGGTCAGTTCAGTTATTGATATCATCAACGATCTACCAGCAAACGAAGAATGCATGCAGCAAGTTGATGCATTGTTATCCGCTTATCTAACAATTACACTGTCTTTAGCATCAGCAAAAGAACATTTAGTGTCATTCGAAGATTATAGTTGTGGATTGGTGGAAAAACAGGAGCAAATCACCTTAGCATTATGTTTGCCAATTTTCATAAAGAAGAGACGGATGCTGTCGATATAGTGCAAGTTGTACGAGAATTTCCATAAGCAAATGAGAAAAGGCAGAACTTTTGTGGAAAACAAGCATGTGCCTAACTTAGCGTGTTTTGACTTGACTATTTAACGTCTTGTTTTGGTGCGCTATTTAAGAGACCAATAACTTAAATTGCAAAATTCTGACCCTTAATTGCGTGATATGGAACTAGTGGCCTTATTGGGCCCACAAGAGCATATTAATTCATAAATTTCAAGTAGTCAGAATTACTTCAATGCTACATGACTATCACTTTGGAACCCCAAAAGGGCATTTTATTAAGAGATTTCAACATTCAGCATTGACGTCAATTTGGGATGGTATTCCAAATATTCTAATGCTTACTGCGTAGGTCACTACAATATATTAATGCTATTTACCTAACGTTTTCAGTCCCCATCGGATGGACTAGAAGGACTTTTCAAATATTTCTTTTTTTGACAAATTTTTACTAGAAAGTTTTAGATGTGGGGGCTTTAGAATTTTACTACCTTGAATGTTCAAAAAGAAACCTTGACAGTGCTTTATTATTTTGCGCAACAAGAAGTAGCTTGTGTATACATAAACAACTAAACATATACCGGTAGGTGAAGTGTAAAGAATACAGACACATTTGGTAAATTTTTTGGTGCCCTTTTTATAAGTTTGTCTCCGCCCCGCCCTCTTCTTCTGCAGGCGTCCCTGATGGGTGCCTCCAGTTAAAGGGCCTGTACGCAGTTAAAACTATCTTTGCACGGAATGGTAGTTTTACTCAAAATTACTAATGTAGTCAATGACATAGGAATAGTGCAGGTTGTCTTGATTTAAAGCTGAACTGACATGGACCAAACAAATTTCAGAGCTTCCGCTGCAATATATTGTTTATGAATAATACAGGCGCTTATCAGACCCGCCTTTCCGGCTTTTAAAAGATAAGAGTCTGGAATAACCGTTCATAGGCGACTTAATGCGGGAATTATAGATTAATCCATTCAACCATGGATGAAGACTTAGTACGTTGTGGTAGAACTTGATTTGACAGATTCATCTACTATCTTACTTTAACGATAAACATTTCTTACCAATAAAGTGCCTTTTGGCTCTATGTGTCGGGTACCCATCCGCGATTTTGGGGGACTTTCGGGACATATGTGTGGGACATAGTTTAAAAACATAGGCTGATAAACATTGATCTGATTGGGAGTATTATACGGACGAGGAGCACAGGAAGAAGAGGCATACTCTAGATGCTTAATGAGAACGAATGGATTGTAGAAAGAGGTAGATGCAAATTATTACTCTAGAAGGGACACGCTTTAATTCATTCTACAAGCTCCTCCAATAGGGCAGCTGTAGCCGTTCCCTTGTCCTTACCCGAAAATACAGGTATCTGATTACTTAGTCTGTTTGAAATGACTCTAGACAGAGAACCTTGGCATTTTGTGATTACCTAAGCCACTGGATATGAACAAAAAGAAGACTTAACAAGGGTTAAGTAGATGTACATGACTGTATTACCTACTTAGTCTGTTTGTGGTAAGAAACTTGAAATAGCCTTGGAAATTTGCTTAAAAGCTTTTTCATCTGACGCTCTGTATTTACCTTCCTGACGACTCATACTCTGCGTGTAAGACGAGGAAGTGTTGCAACCTTGCAAGGCGACTTTCAAGTTTTGTACAACAAACAGACTATGTATTTAATACATTCATTCACAATATACATCAAACACCTCTTTAGTATACGCAAAGGAATGTATGAACATGATGGAGAGTGTTTGGATCATAAAAATTGAATAAGTATTTCTAATTTTCTATATAGGTATCAAAACATAATACACCTCGGGGTACATTTTCTATAACTTGACAGCTGGAAGATGAAGCACACCAGGATTGTCAATATAGACTGTGAATAAGCTGTGAGGATGTCAAATCACTTTCTAATATTTTTCTTTGTAGCATGCATTGCTTTATTTATCTTGGCCACGCCGGTACCAGTGAACTAGCCCCCGATTGCAGTATTTTCCGTATTTGTACACCTTAGTGTGTGGGCCAAGGACTCAGCAAATCGAAATGAGCGTCGCCTTATACACTAAATGATTTAGGATAGAACATGAAATAAATGGACAATAAGGGAAGCGGGAGTAGGAGAGGCAAAGAGATTTCATCTACATTTGTAGTTTGGATCACATAGCGCATTTCGTATCAAGTGGAATTTGGTGTTAAATCTGTTATTATTTACCAATTCTTGTTGTTATAGACATCTTACTCTCCCATAAGTAGGATTTTGACGTAAAGGAACATCTACATCTTACATCTCTCTTCCTATTACTCAAGCGATATGAACACTTTTACATTTTCCAAGTGCAAAAGCTAACGTCGAATGATATAGACATGAATGTAACTTAATTTAAATACAGAAGCGGCTCCCTGAGGACCCAGTTAGAACTATGCTTGAGTGAACTTAATAACAATTGACATTAAACAATTAGTATACGGAAGTTTTACCCAAAATTTAGGATATTTGGCAAGTAAAATGTGTTATATAATGTCCTATTGTAATATATAAGTACGGCCACATATAGTTGTTAACGTAACTGGCAATAAAAGAGTTGTTTGATTTCTACTGCTAGATAATGAAATTACAATCAGTACATAACTGTACACTAAGAGCAATGATTGTATCTAGAGTTCGGTAGTAATGTCCTAAGCAAGTGGGTACAAGCAGAGAAACAACTGATGAGATTTTAGCATCACTTAAATTATTACGTTTTCTTATATCAAATTCCAATCCAGATGCTTGATTAGTCCTTACCCATTTACTGATACTCCAGCCTGTTCTCTTTCTTTTTTTCATTTTTCCTTTTTCTTTCCTTTATATATTCCTGTTGTTTTTATCCACTCAAGAATCGTTCAATGCCTTTCCCATTTCTCTATTTTCCATCCTACCTTAAATTACAAATTCACGTCTACAAAACTTTCCGTCTGGCATTGATCCCATAGATTCGTCAGAATACAGTAACAGAATTTGTAGTGTGAGGTAGCATCGAAAATTGACAATAAGAAGAAGCGAATTAAGGATTGTGCGAGAAAAGACAAACAGAAAATGTAAAAAGGAAGGAAAGACGAAAAGGTAAGATGATAAGATGACCACCAAAAGCGAACTAGTGGAACAACCGGAGTGGAACCACAAATTATTTCTGTCGACAAAGGCTAAATCTATGTGGAAATGTGGTCGGTCACCATATCCTGGCGAATCTATGTGATCATTGTCAGACGAAAAGGTTTATGTCACTTTTACTTAGAAGTTTTTAAGTTTTAAACAGTTAGGCAACATTTTAATAAAAAATCAGCATAGATCTCTGTTAATCTGTTCTAACGAATCTATGTAATCAATATCAGACAAAAAAATTGTAAGCGAGTTATCACTTGAAACAATTATTAACAGTGTCTATTAGCAAATTATACAAAACTATAAGCAATACCACGTGAAAGCATAAGTTAGCATGCAAAAATAATTTCTATAATCAAAACGGAGGACATTGAAAATCAGTATAGAGCATTAACAATCAGATGTCAGACTAGTTTACGACAATTGCTAAGCATTTAAGTTTTCGGTTTAAAGAATGCACTTATACTACCTGACTCAATTTTGGGCTTCTTTTTGGGTGGCACATGCTGTTCCTTGCCCCCCACTCGCGGACTATTTTGTGTATTACAATTAAGTTCTCGCGATAATTCTTTAGCCACATGAAAATCCAAATGTTCTTCCAATTCCCAAACAAGAATTTTTCTACTACATTTTTCACACCTTATCCAATCTTCGAAGCCAGTGTTTCTATCATTTGTCTCTCGCCTGTAAAATTCCAAGGTTCGTGAGGTAGAGGTCATTAAATTGTCACTTGTAGTTCCCGTTGCCTGAACATTCGTTAGAGGCCTTCCTTTCTCTTGTATTCCCACTTCAGCAGACGAACACGGCACGGATGATGTTAACAATCCCGTGTCTACGGTCATTGAACTATTGGTAATACTATGAGGTGTCGTTGGCGCTTTCAACTCCGTTGGACATGTTATAGTTGAAACCGAAAGGTCACCGGTGGATACATTTGTATCTTTACAATTGCTGTCATCCGTTGACTGGTTTGAGGGCCACCGAGATTTATCCTCCAAGCAATCATTAGTACTGTAGGATAACTGAAGATATGTGCTACTACCTGTTTCATTAGGCTTCAGATATCTTTTAAGTCCAACAGCTTGATTTTGTTTCTTCATTTCCTTCGTTACTAAATGAGAATCTATGTCAGCCAAGCCTGGATTTTTTGATGCGTCACTCTTGAAATTCGACGGATTCTTGAATTTCAGTAGCGATTGCGTCTGACGTGAGGAGGATTCGGTAAATTTCCCTGCGGCAAAGCCAAGATTTACCACTGGTGGGTCCCTGGAAGTAGCCAAAGAAATGAAAATACAAAGGCAGTATATTACCCCAAATAATGCACAATACCTTGGATCAATCGAAAGTAGTAACATAAAACCGTTGATAACGATATAATAACATGGAAATGCAGAGCATTCAATTCACCGTTGCTTTTTGCATGTAATTGCGTTAGCAAGACTCCTTTGAATATTATTATCGAAGAGAATCCGAAACAAATACTAAAAAGAGATTATTTACCAAAAATATCAAAGACTGGCATCGATTTTCAGGAAAGTATTGGCGAAGAAAACTCAGGAGTATTTCAAAGACAATAGGTATAGATTGGAGGACGTTAAATGAATACTGTTGAAGGCTTCTGAAAAAATGTAGAAAATTGAGAACGATAATGAGGGTGAAGCTGAAAGAAAATTGATAAAATTGATATAAAGTTCGACAGTAACTATTTCACAGAAATGCGGAACGGTTAAAAGATGCTTCGTTCAAGAAATTATTTGAATAACTTTAAAGTTATGTGACATAAAAAAATTACAAAATCCAAAAATTTTAATAAGAAAAAAATCGTGGATTGTTTAACAGCAGTAATTAAGTTACATAGAGTTTTCATGAATAGTTTCGAGGACAATTTTAAACACGGGTAATTTAAAGTATTGAAAACGATTAGCTGAAACCGAAAGTAATAAACAGACATTTTGCTAACTCACCATTTTTCACTATCTTTTGCTGTATTAAACCCACTGAGCACCTTTAAGCATCCACTGACAATCTTCTCTTCGTCCATTGTAAAAAATGGCAAAACACGTGAGGAATGATTCCATGGATTCGTCACAAGTGAAACAGTCAAAGTATTAGCAGTTCGATTGTTCTACAATAAAATTGATATCACTGCTATGCACTCAAATATGGCAACATGTGATGCTAATTGAAGGATCCCCATTGGCACACAAGATTCAAATATGTCAACACATGCTATCCAAGACAGTGGATTCTGAGCTTAATTACATGACGATAAAGGGATAAAATAATATTATTAAAACGAACTTCTACACATTAACACTAAATAGAGACATATCATACCTAATCATTTGTTTTGTAGGATCTCAGTGTATGTTACGTTAGCATCAACACAACAAATGCTTGTTCGTAAGAAAGACGCGTATCTTCACAAAGAAATGAGAATATGTTTCTGCAACGGCAGGATGTTCAAGCAGTTGAAAAAGTGTCCATTTTACATATTTACAGAAAGAAGAATTCAAATTCTCACCGTCTGTGCATCTTTGCCTAATCTTTCACAAACTTCGGATACTAGTTGTTTAAGCCAGTATTCAATCTGACAAAACAAAAATCAACAAATCAAATTTCAGTTAAATAAGAGGCTAACAAGCCGTGTGTTGTTAAAAGTGTAAGGTTAACTTCAGTTCAGGAGTAATAGCAATGTTTTAGCTATAGCAATTCTAAGGGAACATACTTCCATCCATTGTTCAATTTCTAGCAATTCAAACAGAAATAACAATTTTACTGGATAAATCTCCAAATAATTTATCAATTTGGCGCAATTGCGACAGTATTCCCACTATATAATTTCCATACTCTGATAGTCTGTTTGGATTATATAATTGTAGTTTAGTGTATTTCCAATACTTTCCAAACGACAACATACTCACCATTGAACTCCTTATCAGTTCAACAGCAGGTGACTGCAACATCACTTCTTTATTGTTCATGTTAATATGATAAAACAGACAAGCTATTGTTTATTATTCTGCTCTAGCATAGAGGAGGAAATACACCTTATTCTACCTGGGATTTTGTGGTCAATGTTTCTCTTCCCGGGAAGTTTTTGCTACAACCAATGGACTTTGGAAGTTGTCGTGGTCTTACAGGTTCGAAGTCAATTCCTTTTGCCATATTATGTACCCAATCACTAAGAAAATAAGACAAAAAGGAAGAGATATATCACATCATTTCACAAATCACAAACAGAGTGTTGTTAATAAAACATCATGACATTGGTAGCGATTATGTGTACTTAACAACATTATTTAAACATTTCTGGAGGACATAAGGTACATTCAATATGCCATTGGATAAGAATTTGTACGAAATAACTATGGTGACAATTAGTGGGAACAGCTATACAAGCTATCATCAAAAAATGAAAATAACAGAAACTATAAGATACTTCATAAGAGGAGAACGACACAGATTGTAGTGGATAACATTTCTGATAAAGAATGATGCAAACGAAGTGGCCCATTTCTTTACCTCCAAACCGGAAGGGAGCTACTAGAGAAAATGTACTGCTCTAAAATGACATAAAACTAAGTTTAGAAGCAGGGGTTTACAACAGGAAGAGGAAAGCAGAATTATTAACTGAATGTCTCACTACATATGGAAATTGAAATTCCTAATCGGACAAATATGACATTCCGAAAGAAAATTGAATAACCAGCCACTTTTATAAAATTTCAATGCTGTATTTCTAAACTACACCAACCATGTAATAGCACTAATTCCCTCTTTCCCATCAGTAGCAGTAACCATGGAATATGTGTCAGTAGTCATCCCTGATTATGTGTTGTGTTTGAAAGTTGCCTACCCAGTTTTTGGATCTAATCTTTCTCTTAATATTGCTAAGTCCACTTCCGCCAGCTCCCCCATTTTCTCAACTCCAAATATTGCTTGTATTGAAGCTCCAAGTTTTCCTCCAAAGCTCCGTCTGAGATTGAAGCAATAGTTACAGATTTAAACTGAGTTTAAAATGGAAAAATAAAACATAATATTGCAAGATGTTAGTGACAATATCCTACCTTTTCATGGCTAAGGCCTAACAGCAATCATGTGGAAATGATGCATATTTACAGATCCTGAAGCATCTCCACAGTGGGTGCATTTAATCAAATGTTGCACAATATGATTTTGCAACCTATGGCCTATTTTTATTCTAAGACTCGTTATGAAACTTATGATTGATGCGACCTTAAATAAACCTGCTCTGACAGCCAACATGCACTACAGAATTAACTTGGGTTTTGGGACCATCGTTCCTGTACTGCTGGCTCTGGCCAACTAAAGGCCTATGAAACAACATGTCAGGAAGAAGAATGTTGGGCTCTGTCAACATTCCCTGAATTTTGTCACTAAAACAGCAGAAATAGAGCAGTGTAAGGCAAATGGTCTTCATCCCATTCCATCACCAACAACCAATCGGGGTCCAGAAGATGAAAAATGCATCGGAAAGGGATACAGGTAGCTATCAAATGTTTCCTATCGTTTCAGCAGCTTTGGAGATCAACAGACATGGCTGCCACCTGGATACGAAGCTGGGGATAATCTTTCTTCACGATATCAACTAAAACAACAACAACAAGATTACCTCTACTCCTTGCAATTATGTTATCTTTGGTCATTTTATTTTTTTGTCCCCTTAGACTGCAATGATCAGCATTTTAAGCCTAACCTTGTTCAGAAAAATAGTACACCATTTAAACTAAGCTCTTTATCAATTCAGTTCTGTACGACCCTAATGAGTTAACTTACACTTTCTTAAGAGGAATTTCTTTGAATAGTAAAGGAACATAATCTTGAAAGATCAGAGTCTGCTGATTGGGTTTGTGCATTCCACCAACAAGTTTTGCCAGCATCTAGTGTACCAAAAAATGGAAATAATATATTGCGACATGTATTTAATATTATCTTGCAGAAACAGGAGTAGTAGTGGTAACAGCACTTCAAAGCACCAGGCCTTAGTGGAAAGATTATGGCAGGAGTGCAAAACATTGCACACCTGAAGCCAACCAGATGTGTGGTAGCATGTGGTGGCATGAGGTGTAATGAAGTGGCACATAGCCATTTCTTTGCAAGAGCTTACAGTGATTAGGGTGAATCTACATAAGGCAACTTGACATTCAATTTAGATGCAATCAACAACTCTATTTGCTACAAAAAATGCTAAGATTTTATGCTAAACGGAGACACAAAAAAGGTATGAAGACAACAATTTCAACGTTTCATGGTTTTCACAAATATTTGAAAACATAAACACCAGAAACAATGCTTTCGTCACAAATTCCATTTCAATTAGGTGGAGAAATAAAACTTTGATATGTATGTGTTCTGATGTCTAAAGCAATAACTTCCATTTCAAATAAATAAAGACGTGCTCTACACATTTAAAGGTGCAGGCATGTGCCGAGACATGTAATTGCACACCTTTCCCATAAAAGCCTCAAGCACAAATTAGAAAAGAAATTAAAATGTGTACAAAATAAGCACCAAAGATATATTATTCCTTTCCTCATATAATAAAAGAAACATAAGTCTACCTTGTTGTGCCCAATGCCTGCAGAGCAGGTAAATTCTGTTTTCTGAAGTACGGCCATTCTCATCTCATTGGCAATGATAGTTCCTACAGCCAGCTGTAAGTTTTTTTCATCCTCGATCAGGGTCATAATTCTTTTGTATGCTGTACTTGTGACATGATCTTCAGTTGAGGGCTCACAAACATTGAAGACATGAGTTGTTGACAGTACTTTTAAAGCAATTTCTTCTTTGCTATACCTCTCTAGGTATCTGAAAAAATGATTGGAATACTAATATAAATTGATCACGATAACAAGAAATACATGTTTCACATGTTTGGATTTAGGTTAGGGAGAAGAATGTCTGCTATATACAGTAAGGAGACAAGATCAACTTTCAAAGCTATACGTATGATTCTAGTAACTAAGGAAGCAAATTGTATTGAATTGTATTGTATCGTATTATATTTTAGTAAATTTTCAGCTCAGGATATTGATTTTCCAGCTTTCTGATTGGTTCTCTAAGACCATGATATGAGCCATTATTGTTAAGTTTAACCAAGTAAGGAAAAACGTATGATTCTGTCAGCTCGCTGTCAGTTCATTCAGTACCTTTTCACACATCAGCTAGATCGTGCATTTATGACAGGTCATGTGATGTTTTCGCTGTATGTTTTATGAAGCAGAAATAAATGTGTTGAATGGCAATT
Organism: Chironex yamaguchii; assembly: GCA_024741275.1. NCBI lineage: Eukaryota > Metazoa > Cnidaria > Cubozoa > Chirodropida > Chirodropidae > Chironex > Chironex yamaguchii. Next base: position 32,880 of record JANTCA010074941.1, read on the forward strand.
TCTGGTTATCGAACTGCTTCAAAATTTACTTGAATATTCTCGGACTTGCCGGATATGAGCTGATAATAAGCAACTTGACCTACGGCCTCGTTGGCTATATAGATCAGCTCATATCCAGTGCTCCTCGAAGAATAACTGTATTATATTGTATAGTATTGTGTTGCATTGAGTTGTATTGTATTGAATTGAATTGTATTATATTGCATTTTATTGTATTATATTGTATTGCATTGTTTTGTATTATATTGTATTGTATTGTATTGCATTGCATTGCATTGCATTGCATTGTATTGTATTGTATTGCATTGCATTGTATTGTATTGTATGGCATTGTATTGTATGGCATTGCATTGCATTGCATTGCATTGCATTGTATTGGTAGGCAGGGGCAACAGAAATTTGTGCAGACATGCAACCTTCTCAGGTCATGTATAAATCAACTGGATGACTCAGGGGTAAGGGCATTTGCAGCTTCTATATGCACACTTTTTGTACATAGCTGATTTCATAGGCATCGTAGCAACTAGAAGTTTACATGCAATCTTGTGTTAATATCATAACAATAGCTTCCATACACTGTCAAATCTCAAGAATTTCAAATATTTTCCGATGATGTTCCATACTAACTTCATTGAAGCGTTTGAATACCTTTCCATATGTTAAACTTATGCAGCTACTCAGGCAATTTTTGCTTGCAGTTGTGGCCTCAATTGTCTGTGTATACTTGTAGTACTTTGTATTCAACGATAATACAAAAATTTTCCCTTAAACAACTATACAAAACTATGTACAAGTATCATACATGGAAAAATGTACCTTTTCACTTGAACCGTGAGATCAATATATGCTTCATCAACACTTGCACGCTCAAGACAATCTGAAAACTTTGACAGAACATCAATTACTTCAGCTCCAGCTTCCCTATAATGAGTTAAATCTGCTTTACCCCTATTCTCAGGAACACGCACTAAGTGGACATCAGGGCATTTCTTCTTGGCATCATCCCCCATCATGTTTCTTGTGACTCCAAACTTTCTTGCTTCATATCCAACAGCAATAATTCTGAGGAGAAAATTGGGAAATCCATAAAAGAGGAAAATCTACCTTGCAACAGTAAATATCTGCTAGAAATTTAAACTTTGGTTTATCAGAAAAAGCAGCTCAACATTAGCAGTGGAGTAAACTATATGTATGCTATACTACTACTAGCTTAAGTGAAATGGCAATTTCATTATAAAATCTTCGGTTATGGGACATTTAAACATGGATCTGCAATCTTCCAAAGTTATCGGTTTTTACAGTTATTCTAATAAAATTTACTAAGTAATGAACAGAACTGAAGTTATAAACATGATAACCAGAGCGTCAAATGATTAACTTTTTAGCTTTTTAGCTTAACCTTTTAGACATACAGTGACTCAATTTAAAAACTCTGGTGCTCATAATCATAACTTTACTCCTCCTTAACACACAAGATCACCTGATCTGCTTTTATCTAAATTTACAGGGTAGATTATAATCTACACAGTGTGACCTCCCTGTAGCTATACCACTTGCAAGGTAATGCAGCAAGTTAATGAATTTCAGAAATACAGAACGTATCAAAGACGGAAGTATCAAATCTTGTCTAATAAGTAGTTTCTGAAGTTTCTTGTGTTGTGGTCTTTTTACATTATTAAAGCCTGTCATGAACCATTTTACTTTATTTTCCCATGGCCCAATACTTTACATTTGTTTGTGACCAACATGTCAATGAGACAGAAAGTTGAAATGAGTAAGGCTTTCTGTACCTCTGGATCAGTAAAAACATCCCATGAAAAATATGACTTAAGGAATGATAAATTTCTTTAGTATGGAAGTTATGTCCATAGTTGGGAATCTTCAAATGACAGGCTAATTCAGAGTGCCAATTGATTAAATAATCAGTTGTCTAAACTCTGTCAAAACAATGTGAAGTTTCCTCCCAATTGATGAAGGAGGCTCTTGTTTTTAAAGGCTGAAGTCAAAAACGGAATTTCAGTCGAATCTCCCACTTCATTGTAACATATATAAATAATATCCTGAGTGCTTTGCTTTTCTCGAAGGTGAACTTGAATCTATTACAGTTCTTATCATAAGTAATAAATGTGGTGAAAGGAAATCTTGGTCATACTCTTATTAAGCAACCCCAACAGTTATGGAATACAGGGTGTATGCTTTGTAAAACTCACGCCGAATTTACGCCAGTAGCTCCTCAGTTGTACACCAACGTTTACCATCAGTAAATATGCGAAAAAAATGGTGCCAGGTTTGAAAGACAGCAGAGACTAAAAAGGCGTGCGCCGACAGTTTATTACGGCAGTATAGTACGTCAAGGAATGTAATTTAGGCTAAATCCATGCCGCCACATCGAGAGGAAAGCTAACTCCACGCCGGAGGTCTTCGGGCCTAAGAGCATGCAATACACTGGTGTGGAATTAAGCAAGATCAAATTGCCGGGGTACGATACATGAGGGTTCACGATTTATTCAGACTTTGGCTTTATAGACACTCTCTTGTATTTTAATTTTAGAGAAGGAATCAAGCAGATAGATACATTAAAATTTCAAATTTTAATCCCTGTGGATTGGATATAGTTCTCACCCTCCTCCTTTGTACTTCTTATACTGTACGACCACACAAGGTTTCCCGCGTAAACTTGGATCTCGTCTTTGTTCGACTTGAACATAAAAACAATCCATGTCAACAAGTGCAATGACTCTCTCTTGTGCCATGTTTCAAAGTTAAAGTGAATCAAGGAATACAAACCGCGCTGTTTAATCAGTGCTAAGGATCACGACATCAGACACCAAGTCTTATGTTTACATCATGCAAGAGTCAGTTCTTCACAGTTAAAATTTGAAACTGAATCTATTTCTTAGCGGATTTCAATGGCAGTCCAGTCCGTCCGTCCAGCGTTCTGTGTAATAATAGTTTAGGATGAGAAAGGAAATTCTAAGGGCTTGCGCACCGAGAAACGGAAAATGATAACCGTACTTGTGATCGGGTAAATCAAAAGAGTGCAATGTGACATTCGCAACGCAATTGCTTTTCTTGTTGACCTTTAGAATCGCTATTTTGCCTTTATCTCCGTTTGCTTTAAAACACGGAGTTGATTACGCGGACTCATCCAAGATACCGGAACCATCTAGCGGACTGTTTTCTGGGTGATGTGAGTAGCATATAAACATGCTACAGCGAAGCCATGGAATACGGTTGTTGCAACCTCAGGTAACTCGACTTTAATACTGTAGAACAGGAAATATGTGCCAACTATCAATTTTGCATTTAAATATCTGTCAGATGTTAAAGAATAGAGTCCTTGTGTACTATCTAGCAGGTTACTTCATCGTCTTTTTGTCTATTGACTATGGCAATTTAGTCTGGGTACGACAAAAACAGTAGCCAGTAACAGGAGTAACACCAGGGATGATGCTAGTGGGCAAAAAAATGTGCCGATAGATATTTTTTAATTTTTTAATTATCCAAAAATTCTCGTCCTTATACATTTTGGCGCATGAATTTTCTAGTAAATGTTGCCTATGGCAGAATCATGTGAAGCTCGGTATGTAGGTCGCACTTCTCAAAGATTGGGTGACAGGATCAAACAAAATGTTCCAGCCACTGTAC
>JANTCA010074942.1:4088-15139 GCA_024741275.1 Chironex yamaguchii
GTAGAGCAAGAAGGGCAGTAGAGCAAGAAGGGCAGTAGAGCAAGAAGGGCAGTAGAGCAAGAAGGGCAGTAGAGCAAGAAGGGCAGTAGAGCAAAAGTGTACAGGTCCGTACAGGGGGGAGTGGGGGGTCAAAAATTGGGTGATTTGCTGCGTACGTACTTTATGGATGGCACCATACATGTTTTTTACAAAATCGTAAACTAACGATACGGATTAAATGAACGGCAGTTCTTCTTATTTTTCACAAAACTGTCAATTTCTGCTTTCATCGTTGATGGTTCAAGTCATTATAATAGCTGTAAAATATCTGTCTGTTAGTCTGTCAGGCGACCACCCATTGGGCAACCCTGCCGTAAACAAGTCAACAGCGAAACACACTGACACAGAAGGATACACTCACCTTCCTATAGGGATCACATTTGACCCCGTGTACATCATAATGAAATAGAAGACCCCACTCTGATATAATCGCGGAAGGACCGGGTTATCCTGAAACAAAATTGAAAAAGATGTGGTAATGCACCGCGTTTCGCTTTGACATGTACTGTACTTAATTCACGATGTTTACTAAATACCATTGTCAAGTCCAAAAGGAGGGGAATCAGTTACGTCGAACAAATATCAAACAAAACTACCAAAATAGTGCTTTGCAAGATGGGAAAGAAGATAGGGAAGGCAAAAAACCAAAAACGGAATTGGAGGAGGACGCTGGAGGGAGAAATGACAGAGATGGACAAGACCTAGGCAACAGCTTAATAACTGTCAAGCAACAGAAACAAATGGCGAGCCTTCGTCGCTTTCCTATACATTGTTGGGAAAAAACCCAAACGTTAGTGAGAAAATAATGAGAACCAATTCAGCAAACAAGCAATTATGTACAATGGTAAGTTAAGTCGTATTGCATTGTGTCTTAATTGGAGTTACACTTATCTTAACAAACGTTAAATGGGATCTGAAACACATTAGATATAATAAGTGTACCAATGATCAGACGAGAGAAGACAACTACGTCCAAGAAACAAAGACCCTTTGCATAGTGCCATCTTTAGACGTGTCATCTGTGATGCCTTAAGTAAAAGGACACTTGCACCTGGAAGGACTGTAGCTATACCACAGTCTACAGGTCACCTTGTAAAAATGTTAACAACCTTCAAGAAAACAATATCACGACATTTATTACTGTTTTTAAAACCTAAACTCAGTTTAAATAATCATTTCTCGACATATGGAAATTAAATTCGAGACTATCTATACTTTTATCAGAACAGGTTTCTCGAAAAGATTGCAAAACAAGCGAATAAAAACTAAAAAAGAAATGAAACAACAAAAAATTTACCAAAATAACATCTGTGAGCAGTGCTGCAACTTTTTCAACGATAGCTGGGTCGAACGTCAGCAACAGCTATAGAAACGAAAGCTCAAATTAAACAGATAAAGTGATCATCATTATCCAAACACTAACTCACTTACAGACCATAAACAGCTCACGCGTATCTCGATCACAAAAAAAGAAGGTAGAATACTTTGGGCATGTGGTTACAAGAAACAAGTAACAAGACACTGATGGAAGGAAGAATAAGCTACAAAAGAGGAAGGGGAAGAACAAGCTACAAAAGAGGAAGGGAAAGAACAAGCTACAAAAGAGGAAGGGGAAGAACAAGCTACAAAAAAGGAAGGGGAAGAACAAGCTACAAAAGAGGAAGGGGAGGACCAAGCTACAAAATAGGAAGGGGAAGAACAAGCTACAAAAGAGGAAGGGGAACAACAAGCTACAAAAGAAAATGGGGAACAACAAGATAAAAAAGAAGAAGGGGAAGAACAAGCTACAAAAGAGGAAGGGAAAGATCGAGGAGAGCATGGACGACGGACAACAAGGACTGGACTGTCATGAGCTTTGTGTGTGGAGAGCTATCAGCAGTGAATGCTGGCGACGAGTAACCGCGAATCTACAGTTGTATCTACAGTTGTAGATGCGACCAGCAGGTATCAGGTATCTCGACCACACGTAGGAGTATGATCAAAATTGTTCAACCACAAATAACAAACAAAACAACGAACGCAAGCGAAATCTTATCAAGTTGTTTAAACTATGATCTCAGTTGGGTACAAAATATTGACACCTTCGCTTCGTTTATTTCAGCAACGAAGAGAATGTGTCGCAATAGTACAGTCCGACTGTGGTACAGTATAGTACAAGTGATACATTAGAAACACAACAAAGAAAACCTTACATCGAAACTGGAGAAGAAGACCATACACAAGTGAGGTGCCAAGACAATTTTACTTAGGGGGGATTCAGGAAAAAAGTTACCAACTAGTCAAAAGTTATTTACAATATTACAAAAAAAGCTGCGAATGACTAACGAGGAACAGCAAAAATAAATGAATTACAGGTTAAAATTTGGTTAAAGTTCACAATTCTGGCTAAAGTCCCTGCTGTATGACCAACTTTGTTGAAGGCATTTGGGGCGGCGTGACCACCCCCACACCTCCCAGAGGCACATCCCTACCACGAATCACTACTGAGTATGTTAAAGTACAAGTAAAGTAATTTACAAACCTGTACTAAATGAGGAAGACAGGATGCATCTGATAGCATTCGTTTGGCACGTGGTAGTGGTCTCACAATGGCACCATCAGCATCCCTAAACATCAAAACGCGCATAGAAAAATGCAAGCATCCACAGGACTTAACGCGAAACAGTGTCTGTATACCTTTACACAAGTAAAAGGGAATGCCTTTTCGTCTCTAAGGTAATAAAGTTACATCAACGTGGGAGTTATAGTACATAACATCAGCTACGACCGGCAGTCTAGCCTAGATCAATAGGAGTGCAACGATGCACGTTGCGGCAGTCGTTTTTTTGTGGAGAATGTAAGTAAGATCCAGGCCTTTGAAAGACTGACTAAAAAGTCCTTCTAAAAAGGCTATTTACAAGACCATATAATATTCAAGCGATAATGTCGACTTTCTCAAAATGCCTTACAATAAATAAAGTAAAGCGAAATACATGTTTGGTGCTCTTACACAAATGAGGGCAACCAGATGCGAAAGAAAATAATCGCATCAGTTCTTGAGATATTTTCAGCCAATCTTGACAATAATGGATAACAGAATAGCAAGTTCTATTGCTCCACTGTATGTCACGACGTTAAAATTTCAAACAATGACTACATAGCATATTCTAATTCACTACTGCGCACATCAAACTAGCACTCACCAGCAGAATGCCATAAAAATAACTTTCTTCACAAAAAATCCTTCCAACGTAGAGTATTATAACCATGAGCCAAAAAAACCACAACATGTCCCGTTTAAAGGCAACATTGTCCTTGACGTTTGATGTGCAAGGTTTACTTATTACTTACACAAGCTTACTTTAGAACATGCTGTCTTTAAGGGAATTCTTCTTTAAGTAAACATTCTTCATGAAGCATACGAAACAAGGCAACAACAACATCCGTCCTTGTGGAGCATCAATGGAGTATAACAAGAGGAAGACTATGGTCTAAACGTCCCCCCTCACAGGAAGCAACGTCATATAATGAAACACAGTTCAGTAGATGTTCATCCTTTAGTAACAATGTTAAAATCTTCAATATAACACAGCAAACAAGTGAGCTCTTGAGCGAATGCAAATAAAACTACATACCTGTTCGGATAGTAATCACAGATTTTAATCAACATTTCAAGACATACGCATGCCAATTCAGTTTCATTCATAATGCCACTCCCTGTTGCCATCAATGACCACTTGAGTTGTGAAATATTGTGGAGCGGTTTCCACCCATCGAGACCTTGAGCCCAGCACCGCGTTGTAGGTTTCAGTACGGTTTCGTCCCATAAATCCTTCATCTAAAAGATAAAAGATTTGTACAAAAAAGGATAACCAACTGTCTCTTTGCAGTTGGTTAAACAGGAGCTAAGTACAGAATGAGATTACATAATGAGGTAATAAGTGTCCGTAATAGGTATCGAAGGCAATAAAACATAGGCTACAAGGCAATTAGCAGAGAGTAAATGGCATGCATCGATCGTCGTGGTTAGATGAGCGTCTTTTGACCATATCTTATACACTGTTCAGCTAAGCAATAACAGCCTCAGATTAAAAGACAGGCGACACTGGTTCGCAGAAGACGTGGAAAATAACCAACTTGACAAACGCCATAATACCAGATCATGTCTCTCTACATGTACATTGCCTAATTTCGCGTCAAAACAATACACGGTAGCGAAGACAGTAAATAAATTATTCGCAGTACCGTGAAATAATACATGCCAACTTGACGAAAAGGACAGTAGTAGTACAGGTGATAAATCGTACGACACATCAACGTGAAAGTTCTGGGTCAAATCCATCTATGGATGGAGTTTCATGCCAAGTCCCTGGACCGTTCCTCTGTCCAAGTGGTATTGATTATATTCAATAAAATATGGACGAAGTAGCAGCGCATCATGGAAGTGGCTTCCATAGTGAGCAGTTGAAAAAATACAAAACATAAGCAAACTAGAAGCACTCCAAGAGCACAAACCTCCGCCAAGCCAGTATGATTATTCAAACAACAGAGATTTTCCCCACGATGATTTGACCTTTCATGAAAATATCATTACCAAATATAGTAACTGGATTATCCTTCACTAGCATTATGAAGGTTTCATTACCGAAAAAGTGATCCAGAATACAGGATTTGATTCGGATCATCCCCCAAAATTAATAATGTGTTCCTTATCCCAGGTCAGACACTGAAAATTTCGTCAGAATCAATCCATAAGATTCTGAGTTATCTTGCTAACGAACAGACAGACAGAAACACAGATAGACCTCGACAGAGCAATAACCTGGCAGACGTAACAAAATAACAAAGAGGAATGAAGGTAATAGTCTGTTGTTGTGTTTACAGCGGCGAGAATAATGCCTGTGGCGGGAAATTTGCTATCAACCATTGCTACTTGGAAACTCGAGAAACCCATAGAACGAAAACCTCTGCAAAGTCAATGTGATCAGGGGGCAACGAGTTTTCTGTACATTTAAACGACCTGTATTAACAGCAATCATGTTAACTGGGTTTGCCCGCTATGATTTTTATCAACAATTGTATTTCTAGAAAAAGGTCATTTCCAAATATAACAGTAAAGGGTTTCCCCAGGGGAGTTTCCCCGATTGTTTTGACTTTGCGTATATATGTCTTGACCTCATTCGTAACAGTTGCGGTTCAAGAATCTCGGTGGTAATCCGAAAAATAACCAAAATGTAATCTTTGTTTCTCATCCCAAATTTCAATTACATCCGTCCACAAGTCTTTGATTTATGATGCAAACAGACAGACAGGCAGGCAAAGAAAAAAAACAAACACAAAGACGAACGCCACCGAAGGCATAACCTTAAGTAGATAGGTAATTCAGTAACTGCCCTATCAACTATCGATATAACCGTAGCCCGGCAAATTAACACGCTGCTGTGCACAAAAAAATGTAAATATGCAATTAATATTCTATTATTTAAATAAATGCACTACTTCTACTCTCTGAACTAACAAAAAACACATGTCGGCACAAAGGTAAAGGTACACTGATGCCCAAAAATGCAGTGCTGTGGGCGAGCATATCATTAATCCGATATGAAACACTAGTAATTTTACCGCCAACCTAAAGATACCGATCAATCCGCGAATTTTCGACCTACACACATACCTTGTAAACAGATTTTTATTGCGCGTATTCAGGACTCTATGACCAAAGAACAAGTCGTTAGATATTCATTACCTCTACAAAACTAAACGGCCCAAGGCGTTCTTTTTCCACATTGCCATAATACCATTCCTTTTCAGAGGACAAGTCCATGTCAGGAGACGCTTCGATCATGGTAGTCTACGAGGCAAAAGAATGCTGTCAGTACTAATCATGTTATGGACAGTCTAGTGGTTAAATAAAAAACTTGGATATAAGGATCGTGGCCCAAATCTAAATCCAAGATCGTAGTCGAGACATGGCACTCAATGGCTTGGGGAGAAGCCCTATTTGCTATTTCAGAGGTAAGGAATTACAACATCAGGACTTACAGGACTTACGTTTCACTGTACGTCCAATTGCAGACAAAGGCATTTTTGGAACCATAAGTAACACGACTCCCCATTTATGACACAGCTAGTGTACGTTTGGCTACGTGTGGGCGAGTGGCGGATTGGTTAGAGTGCTTGCACTCTTATCAGGAGGTTGAGTGATCGAATCCGCCAAGTGGCACTTTTGGCAAGTGCCTGATAACCATATGCCATGGGTCAACCCAAGCCATGTGAGACAAATTGGGTACGACGAAACTGTTAAGAAGGCACAAGATGGCTGAGCTAGCACGATACCACAAACAAAACATCGCGGTTGAGATCACAGGTGTTCACTCTTGTTCAACCAATCGTTCACACTGGTTTAGTCACTCATGTTCAAGAACTGCAAATTAGTTCTGTACGCGCTAAAGTGCAGTATAAAAAACGCAGGTTGGCTCTGCGTACAATGCTCAGATCAGTGATTGTAAATCTGCCTGTGCAGGCATCCAAGAGTCACGGTTGCTAGCCATGTTAATAGACAAGTATCCTCGATATCGAGTGGCCAGCCATTATATATTACTCCAATGTACGTATAAGATACATATTAACACCATCCTCTATTTCCCGCATAAATTGCACCTTGTAAAGGTCATACGTCGTAGCATGATTTGATCTCTACCACTTTTACGGTCTCAACTCCCTTAGACACAACGAATTTTGGATGCAATTACCTGCTAAACAAAGGGATGATTTCTCATTCATTCTAAGAGGCATAGGAATGTACTAGTGCTAGAAGGCAGTGTGTGATAATATTTACATAACGTGGGCAGAAGCAGCAAATGGCGTGTAAGATCAACGACAATAGTTGGTTCCTGGACAACAAACTAAACCAGTAACGGTTTATACGTTAAACGCTAAGTCACTAACAGAATCGAGAGAACCGTTGCCTAAATATACGTCATCCATATGCCAACAGTGCTCTACCTCCTGCATAAGGTACATTTTCAATGTCCTTATATAATATGTATATCGTTAAACAAGCATTTTTAAAACCTCTGGATCTGAGTTCCGTCTTGAGTGAGCTCCACTTGCACACACTAGAAAATGACCAACACCACAACAATCTCTTATTTCGACCTCTGTGGCCATGTGTAACACATCATTGCTCTTTTAGCCTTCTTACAACTGAGGTGAGGAAAGCACATTCTATGGCTATACATATTAAATTATGTAAATTTTGTAACTTTTAAAAAAGAGTAAGATCCATCAGCCAATTTCTGACCTTTAAGGCCTTAGCCATGTGATAGAATCTATTGATCCTTGTATCAAACACTCTCACTCCTAAGGTGTAAAAAACCGGCTGAAAATATATCTAAGATGCATTTGGACAATGCAAGTTGACTCCTGCTTTGCGAGATATCGCATTGGGATGGCAAACTACGCTTTCGCTTTCAGAGTAATACAGAATCTAACACGTTGAGAAGGTCATTAGTACTGTTTAAAATGATGTACCTATTCCCAAGCACAATTCACCTAGACAACGGATTAGCACAAGTAGGAACGAGGGAACCTCTTTCTGATATTCATCCACGTGTTGTTGTTATGATAATTTCTCGGATGTTTTCTTTACCTGCAAAGGGACTGTTGCCCTTGTAACATGTCGATGTGCAAGCACTACCAAATCCACTAGTAGTTTAATACCATTAGCATCAAGGAACTGCTTCACGTTCAACTACATCGAAATGAAAACAAATCATTGCAAATTTAAAATCATAACAAAGGAAAGAAATATATCAAGAAATATACAGCAAAGAGATATCCCGCCGTAAGCAAAAGGGAAGGAAGGCATTTAAAGAGCCTTCCACGAAATATTGGGTATTTCAGTTCTCTCCATAGGAAATCAGATGGACAATGGCAAGTGCAGTTTAAAATACACACTCGTAGTTTAGAAAACAGGATTCTCATTCAGGCTAAAAGGGCTATTGTAGAAATTACCTGTCTTTTGCAATTTCATTTTACGATATCTCCGATTTACCGGACTTCCATTATGTAAGGAGATTTTACTTATTCTAGTAAGCAAGACGTTTAGTATTCTTATGGTTATGCAAAGGTTGTACTTCTAGTGCGCGCATTCGCCTGTTTTCCTAACACCGACACTGTAATCTTGTGAAATAAACAATCGTTAATGGAAAAGTGAAGGGACATGTCGACAGCCAAATATTGAAATACATTTCAATCCTTTAACACAATATTTTATAAACAGGAATTATTACAATTTAATCAAGCTACATAACCATTAGTATGCTTATATATACCAAATACGAAAAGTCTATCGACAACTCCGCAAAAAAACCAAAAGACCAAAGGTACATTTTTTTAAAAAAAGTCAACAGTCTGATCCACTGAATAAAGTCCACCATTTGACTCTGTCAATTCAGGTCAGACGTCTTCTACCTCTTTTTTGTTTACTCTCCTTTTCTCCTTCGATGCACACACTCACAAGGTTACTTGGACTCGTTTTCTAGGTCAGTACTTTGTTGTCTTTTTTCCTTTTCAATTCGCGTAATAGTCTATCTTTCTCATGGACATCACTCTTATGCCACAACCTAGTCGATCATTACCTTTTTTGTGTGTGACATTTTCCTTTTCGATTTTCGACTTGGTTAGCTGTGGATACGGGGTATCGTTGGATTATTGATCGTTCGTTTCTAAGCCAATGACCTAAGGTACTAAATTGCCGTTTTATCACCATGGCAGTAACATTTCTCCTGTTAAAACTTTCAAGTATTTTTTAATTTCTTACGTTATCAGTTTTTTCAGTATTCAACAACGCCTAAATGTCGTTTGTCTATTCAATGCGCCAAAGATCACTTACCATGAAGTTTCCGAATACTAGGTAGGCATCAGGATGCCTGGAATATCCGCAAGCGTTTTAAAAAGTAGTGTTTGGGATAGTCCAGGTAAGCAGAGATCTACCGTACATGTGCGCATTATCTGTTTGCTTATATACCGTAAAATTGCAAAAAACCATTGCGATAACTTTAAGTGTTTACTACAAACAAACTAGGCAGTAAAAGAGAGAAAGAAAACAGTTAACAAACCTTATTTTTCATAAGTTCTTTAAGAAATAACAGCAGACGATCTCTTTCTAGTTTGTCAGATGCCTAAAAACAACGAAGAATTGCAAATACATATATCACACGAGAGATATAAATGATTTTGCAATCAAGTGATTTCGGTTTCATATTTCCAGTAGTGAATCGCCAATGATGACGTTTACCTTAACTCCTAATCACTGTATGATAACGGCCGACCTTTCCACAAAGTAAACAAATAGCGGCCTTTATCAATAAGTCAAGATTATTTCACTTGCAATAAAGGCCGATCTCAGAAAAATCTCACCTTTACCAATCCACCGGCTCTTCAACTCTCGTTTCTTCAGAACAATTTATACAGTGACTATCCGCACATGAAGAATGCGACAAGTTCACGAAATATTAGTTTTTAGACCCGATTTTGAAGGTTTGTCGGATAAGAACACTAATTATCTTCCAATTTAGCTATTACAAACTGCAAAGACGCTTCAGGCTATCAAAGCCGTTGCAATATACCCCACATGATCCCCATATGACCAAAACATCCAATATACGTGTGTGTGTACTGGTAAGCGCTATACAGTAAATATCGTTTAACCTGCTTGCCTGTCTACGTGGAGCTGTTTAGCTCAGATGGGGAATTCTGCACGTTCGTAACCCCAGTTGTTACAATCATTACCTAACGTCGTTCCTGTTTTCAAGTCTACGTCCACAGCTTCTATCGAAGATGTGTCAAACGCAGTACTGTCTCTATAAACAATCGGGCACTTTGGGCAATTCCCCCTTCCCCTCGTGCAGAAGGTCAAGCAAAATGAGAAAAATTTTGCTTCACACTATTTACAATCCATAGCAGCATATCAGTAAAACAATTGTGTCTTTCTTTCGTAAGTTCCACCAGTATGACCTTCGGACAAGGGAATCTCCAGACTTCAGTGATTTTGCAGTGAAATAGTGCACTGCATACAATTCATTAACCACCAACATGGCATTGCTCGGAAATGTAGTGCCTTGTTGAAACGTACAGTTTACTTTTCATACTGCTGGATCATTTGTTAAAGTGATGTTGAAAAAGAACCGAGTTTTAAAATATTGTCATTGATCAATAAAGTCGGCTCTTTTGGTCAAACTTAGCATAGATTTCCGTTTGTTTGGGACACCTCAACCAAAGGTCCGAATAAAAAGCGATGTCAGTGCCTGGTGGTCTTCATAATATTTGAAACCAGTGTTAAAACATTTCATAATCATATGTTTTAAAGCAGAATAAGATTAATCCTCAGAGGATAGTTGTCACGGGGCATTTTAACTGTTCTAATAATGGGTCAAGCTCAATACCCTGAGATCAATTCCTGACTAAGACAAACAGATATATTGTATTCCTGATTCTTTCTAATGGACATTCTTATGTAATCTGCGAAGAGTAAGCTAAGAAAATTCCTTTATCAACTTTTTTGCAATTTCCAATCTCCAAACTCGATTACTCAAGACATCTCCTGATTAACAAATGGCTATTACTTTAGTAGCAACAGAAGCAACTCCAGCCGTGGCAAATATCTGCTATTTCAGCTTTAGCCTGGTGTAAAAATGTGATATCTTTATCTCATTTTGTTCTTAGTTAGCAGTTACCTTTCATCAATGTAAAGCGATAGTCCATGGTTATGAGTTTAGCAGAAGAGAAAGACTTCTCATTGGCTCTGCTGTAGAAGCAACAGTATTTCTTATCAACATTTGCTGTAAGTTTGCTTTTGTAACTTCTGTTCTCTTAAAGTAAACATGTTTTATTGACGATTTACTAGGTTATTTAGCTACACAGTCCTAAAAAATACATTTTTGTTCTCGTGTAACATCCCTAATACAAAATAGGTGCGTTGCCCTTGCAACTATATTTGGCCACAACCAAATCTGAAAATTTGCCCCCCC
>JANTCA010074953.1:0-15136 GCA_024741275.1 Chironex yamaguchii
TATATGTACGCACCAATACTGGTAAACATAGTGCTCGATGCAATGCATTGACTGCAGAGTGTGATGAAGTATAAATGTAAGACAAGAGACCTAGAGTATTGTTGCTGTTACTAGTTTCATGCTAATTCAATCATGTATATATGTCTGTTAGTTTCTGAATTATCTGTCTTTTCATTTATACGTCTATTAATCCATCCATCGGTCTGCCTGCCCATCTATCCGTCTATCTTTCCATCCATTACCTCAGCTATCCATCTACGAAAATCTCTGATTAGTCGTAGTTTAAAACCCTAGTAACGGTAGAGCAATTCACGAGACCATGACAATTTCATCACAGAAATTTATGTGATAAGATTATGTATAAGGTAGATCCAGAGTTAAAGAACACACTGATTGTGTAGAAAATTTCCCGTTTTATTCACCTGAATAATTCCTGAGAGTAGTTTGTAAACATTTAATGCTAAAAAACTAAAATTACTCAATACTAACGCTTAAATTCTTTACAATTTAGAATTACAATCAGTAAGTGCTGGGGTCAATTGTTATCAGCAAAGAAAGCAAAATATAATTAGCATATTTAGCAGGGCAAAAGGCTAAAGTATGAGAATGGCTTTCTAAAACATTCCAATTGTTTACCAGTCCGACTCCTGAAGTGTATCAATGGGACTACGGACAACTACTTTAAGCGGATTCGACAATAGATAAACCGGACATCTAAATGTGCATCGTAATGAATAGGGTATAAAACACGCATACTCACTACCGAAACGAGGTTATTACCCATTAATGAAAACGAGGTGCAGACTTAGATGGTTTACGAGTAGTTCTCTACGTAGTATAAAATGTCATCTCACCTATTCTATTTTGCTGAAGGTGATATACATTGTCAGCCACGTCCAAGTCAAAGATAGGTTTGTGTCAGGTCTTAGCTTACAATGTGGCAGGCCGTATGAGCTTAAAGGATTTGAGTCATATTTATTCTTTCTTGGTTATGTTTCAGTCCGCTTCTTGCAGTTAAGGATGACAATGCAGGGGAGATGGGTTTATGTTGTGTTAGCTCCCTGAAATGTACACAAGATGGAAAAACTGGAGAGTCTGAGAGAATGTGGGGGACGGGTCCGAGGGTATCCGGTGCATTGGAACTAAAAAAAGTGTATTGCCAAGTACTTTAAGTTATTCTTAAAACTGAGTAACTATTTCTTTTTCGTATCGATTTTGTATCGTGAACGTAGTTAAACTAACACAACATTGTTTGCATGAGATGTTTTATTCAATAAAACCATGTCGTACTAATTTGATGGCTTTTTAACTTCGTGAAAAGAGGGGGTGTCGAACCTTTGTGGGTGTACGCCTAGTTGCTTAGTACAAAGTCAGAGATAGATGTTGCTCTCTAAAATCTGACAATGGTGAGCACATCAGTTTCGAAACTGGTTATCTCCAGAGTCTTGTCACTCCAAACTAAAAGTTCAATTTATCAAATTACGTGTATCTCTAGTATTAGCTATGTTTATTTGTAAATTCATAATAACATTTCAAAATAGTCTTTGATATTGTTATATCAGGGTATTGAATATGAAAATATGGATTCCCACTATCGTGTCAATGTGATGTTCTGTCATTCGATGGGTCTTGCTGTCGGTCGGTTGAAACGCATGTCTGTCAATGACAACAGTCAAGATACTCGTCCTGTTTCTGTTGGTCGTCGCATAAAACCTCCAGGAGCTAAAACACAAAAAGGACAAGGCTATTAATGCAAGTCTTGTTGATTTACATATCCGTACATCAGATAAGGATTCGACAGGCCGACGATCTTATCAGATTTAACGTGAATCCTAAGAATTACTTTATCTGAATTTTTTAAGTATAATGCTAATAAGACCATAGTCTGAATGCTAAGAACTACTTTTTCTGTTTTTAGATACAAACAAGGCCTTAGTATAAGCCCTTAAAATTACCTAAGTTCTAAATTCAGAGTCTAGATTCTAAGCATTATATCACCAATTCTAAGTTAAATCCTTACAAGACTTGAGCTTTTGAATAAAAGTCTTACAAGGCCTCCTTGTGGTCAATAATAGATGTAAAAGCCGTCACTATGACAATGGCAAACATACAAGGCCTTAACATTGTAAGTGTTGAAGCAGACAATCTAAGCCTTGCTACCAAAAGACATACAAGGCCTCTGCTATGAAAATGGTCGTATCAGTAGAAGATTTATCTCATGACAATGCGAAAGGTAAAGATTCCTGTTAACAGCTGCACTTTTAGTAGACAATCTATCATGTCTCGTTCATATGCATGATCTACATAGGCACACAAGTGACCTAGCAGCAAAAGCCACGAGTTCATTATAAAAACTACAAGGACATTTCTGTCAACCTCTTGAGTAGAAATAGTTGCCATTAATCACATAGATCATTTTTGGTACCCTGCTATTGGCACAGGCCCTACAATGGCCTCATTTCATCATGTCCTGCTTTGTGTGAGAGATGGGTATAAATCTTCTACGTTTCCACTTTAATACACTGGTTAAATATTTTTGTCTGTGATCGATAGCTAAACCTTAGTCATGTCCTTTTAACCTTCAAGGCCTTGACACACCAAAATTAAAAGCACAGAGCCGTATTGTCAATGCTAACCATCTTGTGAGGTCTCCGTTCCACTAACAGAAGATATTAAAGACTTTGACTACATAATACATTTCCTGCGACGTAAGACACAAGTTAACGGTTTGTATGTTTGAAAGTGTCATTTTTTGGGAAATATTTTTCGTCACAAGCTACTCATAACTATGTCAATCTTGGTTATTATGATCTTGGAAAAGGACCTTTTCCAATTGAGGATACAGTAAGCAATTGGTGTAATCAGACCAAAATGAGAGTAGAGATTTAAAAATTGGATTATTGCAATCTAAAGAAAGCATTTTTCATTTCACTAAAATAAACTACTACGGAATTGGTGCATAGTAATTGTAAACGCCGTGACTATATCATCTTTTTATACAGGTAATGGTCTATTCTTCATTTCTGCCCACCTTGTTTTAGTCACGCAAATATTATAGGGTGAGATTGGTAACATTTTAGGCAGTAACAAAATCCATACAACCACAAAGTGTGCGAGTCTCATATTCAAAGACTGTCAAGCCGCCATCTTCTAAAGAGGTTTTTGAGAGACAATGAAGACGTTTGGATTTCAAGTTGCTCATGTTGACTACCCTTTCACGTGTTCCCTTTTAATGGGGCGCACGCGAAAAGCACCATTACCTAAGACATTTTATGGACTAGTAATGTAATAAGTTGGCCTTTTCACACTTTTTGACCTTTGACTTTTCATACTTTTTTGACCTTTGACCTTTTCACAATTTTTGACCTTTGACCTTTCACAATTTTTGACCTTTGACCTTTTCTCCATAGTGCTCTTTGCAAATCCTGACACTTTGGTAATGGTCTACTACTGTTATCCCGTAAGCTTTTCATGAGTATTGCTGACTTTGTGTAAATGTAACCTTTGTTTGAGTTGATGCTACATTTTGAATTCCATAACCTCTGCTAATTGTAAACTTTGCTGACTTTTGACCGTTATTAAACTTGAGGCTTAATTTTGAATCGAGTTTAATGACATGGCTTTTATCGTTGACATCGCTAAACGTTTGTCATTGTAAACTTTGCTAACCTTTGATCTTTACTAAACTTGAAGCTTCATTTTAAATAGAGTTGGAGAAAGTTGCTTTTATCGTTACCATCGCCGACCTTTGCAAATTGTTAATTTTGCTGACCTTTAACCTTTACTAAACTTTGAGTTTAAATTTGAATAGTTTTATGACATTGATTTAAAGACATGCTGTACATACTTTTTCAAGCTATTGAAACTACGATTGTTTGTGACATAATCGTTTGAACACTCGTTTCGAGAACGAGTATTTTTAGGAACCCACTTTTTTATGACTGATTTAAGGTCGAATATTATTGAAAATATTGCTGTTAAGCGAGCAGTTTCTGGCTGCTACCGTAAGTATCCAAACTGTGCTTCACTCATTAAACATACACGACACAAAACTCGAAATGATTGGCACACCAGCGCATGACTTCCGCTACTTTGTACTTGGCGGTAGTTAAGAAAATCTATCAAACGACGTGACAGAATTT
Source organism: Chironex yamaguchii (assembly GCA_024741275.1). Taxonomy (NCBI): domain Eukaryota; kingdom Metazoa; phylum Cnidaria; class Cubozoa; order Chirodropida; family Chirodropidae; genus Chironex; species Chironex yamaguchii. Next base: position 4,143 of record JANTCA010074953.1, read on the forward strand.
CGTTTCTTTAAGTCACGTTACGTGACCCTGCTTCCCGCTAAGTATCATGGTCAATCTAGCCCAGACTCCTGCCATTTAAGGCAGGCAAACAATTTCTGTCTACGCAAGAAACTAGTCTCAGCATATCTCGGACCACAGTGCCTTTACTGTGAATAACTCCTGATAACATCAAATAACTGTTTGATATCCTTAACTGTCGTCATTTTCATGGCTATCCTCGTTCTCAGAGTCAGCCTCGCTTTCGTCTGAGTTACTTGGATGCTCCCTTTTTGTACCATCATCCTCAGAACTACTATGCACTTCCTGTAAGTATTTAATGGCCTCTTCAGAATGAGGCTCGTCATGCATTGGTCGATATTTACCATGTTCGTCTTGCACCACTTCGATTGGTTTCTGCTCCATTCCTCGATCATTTAAGTCCCCTTCCTCCTCCCGTTCCTCCTTGGATGAATCCTCCTCCCCAAAATTATGTCGAAAATGACCCCCCATTCTTGTTTCTGGAATGTCATGCGGATCCATAGACGGCCTGTTCTGTCGCTCTGATGTTGGAACACGCCCTTCTCCTCTTTGTTCAGTCGGTAACTCCACGTTGGATCCCCGAGGAGTGTTAGGTTCTTGAGGAGACGAAGGCGTGGTGGGTTCTCCAGGTCCTTGGGGTCCATTAGCGCCATCTGGGGCATCTACCTGGTCCCCATTTGAACGATGTCTGGCACCTTCAAGCCTTGCATCTACGTCAGGTCCCTGATCTTCTCTGCCACGTGAAAACCCTGTCATACGATCCATATCTGATCTCGAATTCGAGGATTCACGATCACCCATTCTCGATTCGAAGTCGAGTCTCCGATGATGTTCTTCTTGATTTTCGTCATTGTAATCACCCCTTTCACCATTCCCACCTTCGTTCGGGGGGTGCATATGCTCAAAAGAAGACTCGTGATTTTGATGTCCCATCATTGAACTATAATGTGTTGAGGGGTAGGCACCCTCCCGATTTTCAGAATGTTCGTCGTAATTTTGAGCTTCCCCCTCCTCCCTTTGTGGATGGTGGTATCTATTGTCCATACCATTTTGGCCCTCCTCCTCCCCCTCCATTGTTTTGACTCTGTAACCTCCATTTTCTTCGATTGAGGTCTTAAACATTCCTTTGTCTTGATCTACCTCGTATCGATCAAACGCATCATCTGGTCTCTCCCCGTAACTTTTTTGGTAGGGCCTCTGATCGTCCTTGTCATAATCCTCATTGTTATTATTGTTATTATTATTATTGTTGTTACTATTTTCGCTGACGTGGTCCATTTGATCTTGCAAGGGGGTCATCATCGAATTAAGACTATCAAGAAGTGATTTTGTGTTGACTTTTTCAGTCATATCGTCCTCCTGATTATGAGCAAACTTATGATGTCGATGAATCTGATTTTTTTGGTTATTATTTTCAAAAACAGGGGGTGCAATATATTTAGAAAGAGTATTTTCATCTTCAATCATTTCTCCAGGGTATGCCTCGGCATGCCTTGACGCCATTTGCCCGGCATGGGCCATTCCTTCCTCTGAACTCGGATAATCCATGTGGGCCTGAAAATTGTTATCGTAGATATGTGCTGTGTGTTGATGATGTGTAACGGGTGAATGCATAGAATGCAATTGTGAACTATGACCATAAAAGTCATATAACTGCCTTCCTTTGCCCATTTGATCACCTGGATATTTAAAATCTGCCTCTGGCCCCTCCGGCCCGCTGTACTCATTGTAATCCTCCAACCAATCACGTCCCTTCCCTTTTTCGTTCACTTTAGGAGCTGGTTTCAAAGCGGGCATTGCTTTGGGCACCGCAGGTGCAACCATCCCGAGTTTCGGTAGCAATGGTGAAATTTTGTCTCGCCTTTTCAACAGTTTGCGTGCTGGATATCCTGAAGAGTAAACAAATAAACAGCTAGAGACACAACAACAAGATAATTTGCAAAAATTCAGCTATAAACATATATCAATTTACTAATCCAAGAGATACCAATCTCAATTCAAATCTAAATCCAAGTATAAATCTCAAATGTAAAACTTAATCTCAATGCAAATCCAAGTCTACACTCAAGCATAAACTTGAATCTAAATCCAATTGTAATTCCAAATATAGATATTAATCTAAATGCAAGGCCTGATCCAAATCTACACTAAATCGTAACGCAAATCTAAATCCACATGGAAATCTCAAATGTAAAACTAAATATAACCTAATTCTAAACCCAAATGAAGGATATTATGATCCTCAGCAGCATATTATGAATACAAGTATAATCTAATGTGTTCTACCTTTTCGTAGATTGTTGCCTGTGGTGATGCTTGGCAATAAGAAAAGTAAGTAGTAATATTTCAAAGTGTCAGGTTTTAAATATTATGTTGACTGGAGTGATGTGAAAACGGCATAGATTTCATGGACAACGGCATTTTTAGCCCCGGCAATTCCTTCTAACATAAGAGATATAGCTCTTGGGGAAAATTCTTTGAAGATGCCTTTTATCTGCCCCAATTGGGTTCCTTTTTTTGTAAAAATTGCATGGATCGTCTTTGTAAAAGTTGGGGATGCACACTTAATTGTTTCATCTGAATATAAGATGGGATCTAGGGAAGGTATGCTTTGAAAATATGAATAATAAATATTATTCATTTCTATTGATATATCCATAATGTTTGCAATATAACTTGGTGATATGATATTAGGGAGTAAACATAACAAATACGGCAGCACCAACTCTATGCTCAAAAAAACGCTACTTCGTTTGTACTTTCGGAAAGGGCGTGGTTTTGCTAAGAGCGTGGCTCATCAAATGTATAAACGCTTAGTCTTCCCGACATTCCGTGGCTGTCGCCACTCTGGGTACATTGCTTGCCAGTCGATAATGATTGATGATTATACCGACGGTTATTATCATGATGATAATAATGATGATCATGAAGATGATGTATGATGATGATGATCATGCACATGATGTATGATGATGATGATGATGATGATAACGTATGATGATGATCATGAATATGATGTATGATGATGATGATGATAACGTATGATGATGATCATGAATATGATGTATGATGATGATGATGATGAAGATGATGATGATGATGATAACGTATGATGATGATCATGAACATGATGTATGATGATGATGATGATGATAACGTATGATGATGATCATGAATATGATGTATGATGATGATGATGAAGAAGATGATGATGATCATGAATATGATGTATGATGATGATGATGATGAAGATGATGATGATGATAACGTATGATGATGATCATGAACATGATGTATGATGATGATGATGATAACGTATGATGATGATCATGAATATGATGTATGATGATGATGATGATGACGACGACGACGACGACGATGATGATCATGATGATCATGATGATCATGAAGATGATGTATGATGATGATGATGATGATTGATGATGATGATGATGATCATGATGATCATGAAGATGATGTATGATGATGATGATGATGATTGATGATGAGGATGATGATGACGACGACGACGACGACGATGATGATGATGATGATGACGATGATGATTGATGATGAGGATGATGATGACGACGACGATGATGATCATGATGATCATGAAGAAGATGATGATGATCATGATGATCATGAAGATGATGTATGATGATGATGATGATAACGTATGATGATGATGATGATCATGATGATGATGAAGAAGAAGATGATGATCATGATGATCATGAAGATGATGTATGATGAGGATGAGGATGACGACGACGACGACGATGATGATGTATGATGATGATCCCTTATGTTGCTGGCAATAGTGATGATAATGATGATTGACTATGTTGCTAATGACAATGATAACTATTATAATCATGATTATTATTGATTATGATGATGGTGATCATAATTTTCTATGTTTCGGATGATTATGATGATGATGATTTATGATGATGGTTATTGTGAGGATGGTTGATATCGTGGTGATGATTATAATATCAATGATACTGGTGATTGCTAATGATGGTGATTAATAATTGCGATGATCGATTATGATAATTATGATCATGATGATGTTTATGATCATGATGATGATGATTATCTTTATAATTATGGTTATGATCATGATAATGATGATGATCATAATAGTTTTTATGATGATTGATTGTGATCTTAATAATACCGGTGATTGATAATGATAATCGCGATGATTGATGGTGATAATTGATTTTGATGATTGATAATGGTGATGGTTAATGATGTTAATTTGGATAGATTATGATAATTATGATCATGATGATGTTTATGATTAGGATAATGATTATGTTTATAATGATGGTTATGATTATTATAATGATGATGATCATGATAGTGATTATGATGATTGATTATGACCTTAATAATACCGATGATTGATAATGTTGGTGATTGTTAATTGCGACGGTTGATGGTGATAATTATGATTTTGTAATTGATAATGGTCATGGTTAATGATGTTAATTTGGATAGATTATGATAATTATGATCATGATGATGTTTATGATTAGGATGATGATTATGTTGATAATTATGGTTATGATCATGATAATGATCATGATAGTGATTATGATGATTGATTATGATCTTAATAATACTGATGATTCATAATGGTGGTGATTGATAATTGCGACGATCGATGGTGATAATTATGATTTTTATGATTGATAATGGTCATGGTTAATGATGTTAATTTGGATAATGATGGTAATGCTTGATAATTATAATGATGGTGACCAAAGATGGCGTTGACTGATGATGATGGTGACGATGATAATAATGGTGATGATAATGTGATGATAACAACAATAATGGTGATGATGCATATTAATGATGATGTGATAATTATAATTTTTATGATTGTCTTGATGATTATCAATATTATCGAAGTGAATAAAACTCCTTCTCAGCCACAGTTTATTAAGTATTATAAGCCATGCATCCATCTTCACGACATAGGATTTTCCGCTTTTCTGAGATCCAGGGCTGAGGTCCCTACCTATTAACACTGTATTACTGGCATGCAATAATGACTTAACAGTGCGATAGTAACATTATTTTTTAGTCTTCTTCAAATAAATTGATTCTAAGCTATAACACCTTTATAATATGTATATATATACATAGATATACGTCTGTGAATAGATGTGTACTCACCATAAGTGACAGTCAAAAATGTTACAATCCAAATTAACCTCTGAACAAGCTCGTTCATCTCTCTTTATCTATCATCTGCTATGAAAAGTTACAATAAAGACATCAATATTTGTTGATAACAGTCTTTCCTCCTGCTTATCATAAACTGGTTCATATCAGACTGTTAACCGCTATTGGCACCTGATATTTTCATACTCCGAGCAATTCAAAAACAGTTAAAATCCCCTTGCTTCTTCCTCGTTAAAATTTAACAAAAAACAAATCATGGACTCCATAGAATATATAATGTTACTGGTATGTTAACATTACAAAATAAAATTCGTTTTTACCCTACATATTTCGATTCTAAGTACTATTTTCTCTGATTTTTGCCAAGGCGTTAATTTTGTTTGCAGACTTTATTCCCCAAGAGTCTCTCTTGGCTGACCTGCGCATTGACTTGTAACCCAGAACATCAGAGGTACCTGCTGAAGTCCCTTATTTCCTTGTGTAGATCATGATCTTCAATTGACTGTGCTCACAAACACCAAACAGTTTCAGGTAAACAGAATGATCGTGGACTCCCTATTTGCCATGAAATGACCATGAAGTTAAAAAAGCAAACAGTCAACGAACGACGATCAGTGTTAAGAACATATGTTACCGTATCTTTCGGAAGTGTACGTGAGTAACGGAAGTTTGATTTTTAAGGAAACAAAGCAGTACTTCACTCAGAGTCAGTTGTTGTATTTTATTGAAATAATTACATTAATAATTGCACATCTTATGTGCTAGTGTTGTTACAAAAACGACAATTACTGCTTTGATCTGCAACTTTTATTTGGCCCCATACGGTGTTTAAAGTGTGGACTGAAACAAACACCGTGGTAAACAAATTAAAGGTAAAGCTATTGTTATCCACACATAACAACAACACCATAAAACGTATAACACTATTATTAAGACCATCAACTAAAGTATTACCATCAATTACACCCTTATCAGTAATAACACTATTACTTGCAACTCTATGAACAAACCCATTACCATAAATAACACCATCACAATCAACACCACCGTCAACCATAATAAGACTATCATTGTTAACACCATCAACAAAATCATTACAATCAATAACACCATCACAATCAACAATGCCATCATCAATAATAACACTATTACTTCTAACACCATCAACAAAATAAGTACCATCAATAACACCATCACAATCACCATCATCAATCATAACACCATCATTGTTTACACCATCAACATACCCATTTCCATTAATAACACCATCACAAACAACAACACTATCATCAATAATAACACTATCATTATTAACACCATGAATAAAAACATTACCATCAATAACACTATCACAATTAACATCATCATCAACAATATTAATACCCTTACTTGTAACACCATCATCAATAATAACATTATCATTGCTATCACCATCAACAAAACCATCGCCATCAATAACACCATCACAATCACCAATACCATCATCAACAATAACACTATTATTGTTAACACTATCAACAAACCCATCGCCATCAATAACACCAACACAATCGCCAATACCATCATCAACAATAACACTATTATTGTTAACACTATCAACAAACCCATCGCCATCAATAATAACACCATCACAATCAACAATACCATCATCAATGATAACACTATTACTTGTAACACTATCAACAAAACCAGTACCATCAATAACACCATCACAATCACCATCATCAATCATAACACCATCATCAACTCTGCCATGGACACCTTCGGCAAACGGGAGAGGAAGAATGCAGACTGTTTGGAGGCAGAGATAAAGGAATTTAAGCCAGCAATCGCAGCAAAACGTGTGGCACTCCTGGAATACAAGGGAGCACATTCAAGGAAGACACTCGCTGCACTCAGGAAGGCCGGAAAGGAATCCGAGAGGATAGCACGAAAATGCGCCAACGACTGTTGTCCGCACCTGTGCCAGAATATCCAACTGTCTGCTGAGAGTGGCAACACACGTACCATGTATGAGGGCATGAACAAAGCTTTTGGCATGATTGTCATAAGACCGCTCCTTTAAAGTCTTCATCAGGTGACATCATTACGGACCGTGGCAAGCAGATGGGGAGATGGGCGAAGCACTATCAGCAGCTGTACTTGCGGGAGAATGTCATCACTGACTCAGCAGTCGAGCACGTTCATTCCCTGCCAATCATGTAGGAATGTAATGCTCCACCATCTATAGAGGAATTCAGCAATCCACTCTCTTGGCTGTGGCAAAGCACAAGGAAGTGATGGCATTCCACCTGAGATCCATAAGGTTAGTAAAAGACTTCTTGACCACCTCCACCGGCTGTTGAAGCAGTGCTGGGAGAAAGGAACAGTGCCACAGGACATGCGCGACTCCAACATCACAACCTTTTCAAAAGCAAAGGAGACCGCAGTGATTGCAACAATTACCATGGAATCTCCATTCTCAGCTATGTCGGCAAAGCTTTTACCCGCGGGGTCCTGGGCAGATTACAGGCACTTGCATAACGCGTCAACCCTGAGGCGCAGTGCGGCTTCAGAGTGGAAAGGTCAACTGTCGATATGATCTTCTCCTTGAGACAGATACAGAAGACGTGCCGTGAGCAGTGTCAGACACTCTACATCGCCTTCATAGATCTTATGAAAGCATTTGACTTGGTCAGCATGAATGGCCTCTTCACCCTACTGCGCAGAATCGGATGTCTCTGCAGGCTCCTGAAGGTGACAGTCTCATTATAAGAAGACAAGAGAGGCACCATCCAGTATGATGGATCATGGTCAGAACCTTTCCGGATCTGCAGCAGCAAGAATCAAGCATGTGCTCCGACACTATTCGGTATCTTTGTCTCCCTGCTGCTGCAGTGTGCCTTCGATGAGTCCAAGGATGGCGTAGTTATCCACAAAAGAAGTGATGGGAGCCTGTTTAACCTCGCTTGCCTCCGTGCAAAGTGTTAAATGTGCGCAGGGAAGGCCAAGGCAAAGCGTCCTTTCTTCAATTTATTCAGCTCGCAACTGAACTCTATTATATTAAAAGTCACTTTAACATGGTTATTGATAACTTAAAAGGGATGCGCGCTGACGCACGACACCCACACATATATTTCCCAATGCGACTACTATAGTTAATTACTTCAAAACAATTAGTCTTACAAATGAGTTATTGTCGCAATACTATAGCTACTGACACAAACACCTATGTACTTGAGTCCCCTTCAGAGAAATGCTGTTGCAGACGATGTTGTCCTGACTGCACACACTAAGGATGCCCTACAACACCTTGTCACTTGTCTGGCGCATGCATATGACGAGTTTGGTCTAACCATCAGGAATAGTAGCGTAAGTAGAAGAAGCGCTAGAAAAATAAAGGTAAGACAAAGAAGGATAAGAAGAGGAAGGGCAAGAAGAGACAGGATAAGAAGTGTAAAGATAAGAAGAGGAAGGATAAGCGTAAGTAGAAGAAGTGCGAGAAGAATACGAGTCAGTGAAGGGAGGATAAGAAGAGGGAGAATAAGAAGAAGAAGATAAAAAAAGGAAGCATAAGAAGAGAAAGGATAGGAAGAAGCATAAGAAGAGAAGGGATAAGAAGAGGAAACTTAAGAAGAGAAGGGATAAGAAGAAGAAAGATACGAAGAGAAGGGATAAGAAGAGGAAGCATTAAAAAAGAAAGCATAAGAAGAGAAAGGACAAGAAGAAGAAGCATAAGAAGAGAAGGGATAAGAAGAGGAAGGATACGAAGAGACAGGATAAGAAGAGAAGGGATAAGAAGAGGAAGGATACGAAGAGACAGGATAAGAAGAAGCATAAGAAGAGACAGGATGAGAAGAAGCATAAGAAGAGAAGGGATAAGAAGAGGAAACGTAAGAACATACGACCTGCTGTCATCCCCTGTTATTGACCATCATTTTGAACCGTACAGTTGTGTGTGTGTATGTGTGTATGTGTGCTGTAACTCTGGACGGTCGTGGTTTTCCCCTGCAGATACGCCACTTGTCTCACTGAAATGCGACGCGGGATTGCAATTAAAATAGAGAGAAAGGCAAAGAGTATAATTCAAAGCGGAAGGAGGAATTTTGTCAACACAGATGCCAGATGGCACTTTGGTGTTTATTTATTGGCGGAAACAAATCTATTGTTTATTATTCTTTAACTTGTCTGATGTTTGTTCTCAGCAATGAAATTAAGGACAAGCTGGCATAGTTTGTTTCTATATTCTATGCCGTTGCTGAATGTAGACACTGATTCTGTATTAATGCCACGAACCTAAGGTATCATTTATGCTGGAAATACGAAAGAGAAAGTGATACCACAATAAAGGTAAGTCTTGTGTTTGTCAGAAAAGAAGAAATATGGCGATTCATCTACTTTAGTGTTGAATTCAAAATGACTGCAGAACTTCGTTAATTAAACTTGTGTCTCGTATGTTTATAATAGTGAATATTTATCTTTGAACTATCCTCCTCTTCAGGAAACGATAAGAATTAATGGTCTTGCATGATATATTTCTCGCAAAATTCAATTAAAGTTTCTCCTTTTCAGCTGACATTCTGACCTCCTGAAAAATTTCGTCCCATGTTGACCAGCTTGGCTTTGCCCAAGAAAGGAAAGGGAACGAGGTGACGAGAGGGCACAGCCCCAAGGAAACTGAAAATACCAGTTCAGTAAAGTTTGCGGGGAACAGTCACTTAAACTTCCTCCCCCACTTTCTATGCTGACCCCAACTATGCTAAAGTGTGCATTCACAAAACAGGTTAGCAAGGACTCCGTTGTTTTTGTCAGTTAGCGTGGCGTATTTATCCGGGGTATAAGCGGAAACAGACCCCCACCGTCAAATGAGGTGCACCATAAGATCGGAAAGAGCGCCATAAAATTGCCAGGATTAGTGAACAGGGCTGGTTACAAAGCATTCACCAAAAATTCAGCCTCTGGACTACCAAACGTATCTTCTGTTATTAACAAAACTATATGCTAAGCGACGAAATTAATTCCTTTATCTTTTAATTTCCACTCCTTCATCATTGTCATATCTTCTTTCACGATCATTACTATATCACTCCCTCACTGCGGCTCATCTGCCGCCTTTATTGCTAGTGTATTCTTCCCTCCATTATTACTATATTCCTTCTCCTTTTGTTCCACTCACCCTGTTATCCTCTACTCACCCTGCCCACACAGCTGCTCTATTCTACTCACCCCGTTCTGTTCCACTGACTCTCTTCTGTTCCATTTATCCTGCACTATCCCGCTAACTCTACCCTGTTCAGCTCACCCTGCCCTGTTCAATTCACTCTGCTCTGCTCTGCTCCACTCACAGTGCCCTGTTACACTGACTCTGCCCTGTTCCACTCACCATTCTCTGTTCCACTCACCATGTCCTGCTCCACTCACTATTCTCTGTTCCACTCACCCTGCTCTGTTCCACCCACCCTGCTCTGTTCCACTCACCCTGCTCTGTTCCACTCACCATTCTCTGTTCCACTCACCAGGTTTTGTTCCACTCACCATTCTCTGTTCCACTCACCAGGTCGTGTTCCACTCACCAGGTCGTGTTCCACTCACCATTCTCTGTTCCACTCACCCTGCTCTGTTCCACTCACCCTGCTCTGTTCCACTCACCCTGCACTGTTCCACTAACTCTGCCCTGTTCCACTCACCCTGCCCACCCCCACTCATCCTGCCCTGTTCCACTCACCGTGTCCTGTTCCACTCACCCTGTTCTATTCTACTCATCATGCTCCTTTGCACTCACCCTACCCTGT